>OMLC01097212.1:0-15836 GCA_900302585.1 Regalecus glesne
CATAGGACTTCTTCAAATTAGAGAATGAGAGACTATTTGAGAAGAATTTGACAATTTATGACACTATAGCCGAGAGATACTTTTGTGATCACTCTGTGAAATTAATCCAACACATTATACTAATGGAACCATTTATTTTTATTTATTTTTATTTTTTTTATTTTTTTTTGCATTGTATTGTTTTTGCATTGTACTGTATAAAATTGTTTTTATAGCACTTTGAGAATTCAACTGAATTGTAAGGTGCATTACAAATACAATGTATTATTATTATTATTATTATTATTATTTATGTCGTGTATACAAGTGACACCTCAATGTAAGCTGACCGCATGTATCCCACCCCTATAGACAATGCAGTTGTGAAATAAGCAAAACCAAAAGGGGCAGCATAGCTCAGTGGGTAGAGCGGTCGCCTGGCAATCAGAAGGTCACAGGTTCGATCCCCGGCCCTGCATACAGCATGTCGAGGTGTCCTTGAGCAAGACACTGAACCCCATAGCTGCTCCCCGAGCGCCTTATGTCAGCAGCTCACTGCTCCTATACAATAGGATGGGTCAAAAATGGAGAGAAATCCAAATTTCCCCTTGCGGGACCGATAAAAGAATGAATGATGAATTTGCATCAATGGACCTTATACTAATACAACATCCTGTCCTCAGACCCCCACACCCCCTTTAATAAGGAGGAAAAAAAAGGACAAACCCTCCGGGAGAGGGTTTGCCACTTCCTAGTCATTAGTACGGATTTGTGGATCACACCTATGTTCAAATGAAATCTCCGAAAGTCCCATCGACCCCGTTTATTCACCGGACAACCGGATCAAGCTCACGTGGGAGGATGTCTAAAAATGACCGGTTGGCTTTCTAGGATCACGAAATGAAATTGGTGACTGGGGACACACATAGGGATCGGTATTTAAGGTTGGACTCTCCCCACCCACTGGAACACCAACTGGGAGTCATCAGGACTCAATACAACTGGGCTGACAACATCCCCATTGACGCAGTGACTGGGGAAGGAGAGAAATCCCACATTGAACGGACCCTGGTTAAATGTGATTATCCCAACTGGGCCTCTTGGCAAAACCAGGAAGTCTCCCGAACAGTGCAGCGGCCAATCAAAGGGAGAACAGATTCACCTTGTATGCGTCACACGGAGTTAAGCATCATCTGTATTAGCAATGGAAAGGAATTAAACGAGAGAATAAAACGTGGCCTAAAGTTGAAGAAGAAGAAAAGACAGAAAGAGTGAAACCGAATGAAAGAAGAGTATCGGACTACGAACCTTTATGTGACAATACTATGTGACACACGCTTCCTGTGAAGTGGGACTAGAGCCAAGCGTAAGCGAAGCGAGAGACACCTAAATTACGACATGTGCATTCCGTCTGCCAATAATGATTAATAGCCAAGGTCCAGTAGAAGAAGCACAAATGTCCAGTCAGACTCCATAGCCAATAGAAAGGTCATTCCCCTCTCTAGCTAGAGCAATAACCAGTGGAGTGACGGGCCCTAAAAAAAAAACAAAAAACTGACCGCGCACGGTTTTCTCCTCCGCGTCGAAAGACGTTGAAACAACCCTCTAAATAATTCAGAAATGAACCGAAGATCAGAGACCGATACGTGATTTAGTGGGCGAGTACATGACTCGGAAGCCGACACGAGCCCCAGTGGTCAAAGTGTCGAGATATGGTCTCAAAAGCTGTAAAAAAAACATAGACATGAACCAAACGAATGATCGATGTTGTAAAAAAAAAAAAAAAAGAAACCTCATGGCGGAAATGAGATATTAGCGGATTTGGCTTGAGAAAGCTAAAACACTTGTGAATCAACAGGCTTTTATTGGTCATCTCAACTGCAAGATCCGGGTGTCAACGTCGGGCTCTACAGGGATACCAGGCTAGCAGTCCTTAAGAGATCACCCAGAGAGGTTGAAAAAAATTCAGCGAAAATACAAGCACAATATTCTCAAGCAAACGGTCTCCAAAAAATAGATTTCTAGACGTTTCATCGGACACGAGGAACGGAAAAAAAAAAGCGGAATCGGTTCGACCGGATAAGAAAAGTATTCAGAAAACATTTCGTCACTCAAAAAAAAAAGAGACATCTTCGGGTGTCCCTGCCCTAACGACACAGTAGCATAACCAAGGGAAAAACACGCTAGTTTCATATCCAAGTTTGGTCATTGACTGCACATTGAGAGGTAATGAGTACTATTTGCCTAGTATTAGGGAATAATATTTGAAATCACAGCACGGGAAGATGAAAAATATACTCCCGGGGCCCCCACCTTTGACCTTTGACCTTTGACCATGTTTGGTCTGCCTAACCGTATATATCTGCGGTGGTTACGTATGAGGTGGGAGTCACGGAACCATCGAGATGTGTATTTTCCAAAAAAATCACATCCCCGTAAGATATCACTTTATGACTCCCATGGGGTGATTGGCAGTGTTACACCAGCAAAGCGGAAAGCACAACCAGCGCTTTCGCTGAAGGACCTCCCCGGTGCGGCGAGGGAGTCCTGCACGAGGTGAGATCCCTTTTGACGGCTGGTGCCACCACCGTATTAGAAAATGTCTTAAGGATTGTCGTCTGCATAACAACGGACCTCAGTCTCCTCAGAAGATATAGTCTTCTTATGAAGTCTGCTCGAGTGGTCAGTCCTGTCCAGTTCATTGTTCAGGTGAACACCCAGGTACGTGTATGTCCGTCCCCTGGATGTTCGATTGGTGTTGGGCGGGTGCAGCTGCGTAAATCCACCACCGGGTATTTGGCTTTGCCAGCGTTGATCCGGAGGCGGTTCTTCCGGCGCCGGTCCACAAAGTCTCGAATTAGCTCTCTGTACTCCCTGTCATCCCCATCTGTGATAAGGCCGATATTTGCGGAGTCCTCAAAAGAAGTTCTGTAGGTGACAGGTGGGCGAATTATGTGAGAAATGGCCAAATATGTTATGTGAGAAATATCACATGAATATGGAAAATAAAGTGATAAGTAAATTGATAAATGGATTTAATTTAATTCAACGAATAAAGAACGGATTCCCTTATCCACAGGCTAGTAGCCACGTGTTCAAGGATGAGGATGTATGCATCCTTGATAGGGAGGAATGCTGGCTTGAAAGGGGCATTTAAGAGGAACAACCATCCTGAACAAAGGTGGGGGCCTAAGAGTATATGTGGACTGATATTACAATGCTGTGATTTGCAAATGTTCCTCAATCCTCTGTGGATAGTACTCATTAGCACCAAAATGTGCAGTCCATGACCAACTTGCATATGAAACCAGCTTTTGTTGTTTGGCATGCAGCAGTATTGTACATCGTTTCAATCTAAATTATTCCACTCCTACTACAAGTCGGGTTTAGTAGTCAAATATACTAACTATAGCTGTTTGCAAAAAAAACAATTCAAACGGGAACCTTTTAAATAGCTCAGCACAACTCATATTACAGGTGGTTTCTCCGAATTCGACAAAAATGCTGCTATGACCTGCTGCAAACATGATGCATAGCCAAACACCAACTTCTTGCAGTGTTCCTGAGGAATCTCAGACCATTGCTCATGGGTAAAGGCCTCCAGCTCACTAATACTCTTGGGTTTGTGTGCTGCATCTGCCTTTTTCAAATCTCACCAAAAAGTTTCAATGGAGTTCAAGTCAGGTGACTGTGATGGCCACTCTAGTATCTTCCAGGACTTCTTCTGAGACCAAGCCTTAGTGGACTTTGAGGTATGCTGGGGGTCATTGGCCTGCTGGTTCTGAAGTTTCTATGACATCCAACCTTCAGTTTCCTCACTGATGACATGACATTTTCTCCCAGGATTTCCTGATACTTGATTGAATCCATCTTGCCCTCCACATGCTGCAGGTTTCCAGTGCCAGAGGAAGTGAAGCAGCCCCAGAGCATCACTGAGCCCCCACCATGCTTCACTGTGGGCAGGGGGTTCTTTCAGGCGTATACTTCATTCCTCTTCCTCCCAAAAAGTTCCAATTTTGTTTCAAAGGCACAAGAAAAGTCGGCCCCAATTTGTTCCGAACTATGTAAATAAATAAATAAGGTTCTGGGGAGCGATGAAACAAAATTGGCTTCCACTGGCACTAGAAACTTGCAGCGTGTGGAGGGCAAGATGGATTCAATCAAGTGTCAGGGAATCCTGGGAGAAAATAGCATGTCAAGGCGTCATTGGACCTTCAAGCAGGACAATGATCCCGAGCGTCCCTTTTTTTCCTATTAATATAGACATTCTTTTAATCAAGTGAATTGCTGTCATGTTTTTTTTTAACAGGTTTTGCTTATGGCTGAGCTGCAGTGGCTCAGTGGGGTAGTTTGGTAAATCTGAGGCATTCATTGCAATGTGCTTTGAGTCGTGACGGGACTAGAAAAGCGCTATACAAGAACAAGCCCCTTTTACTATTTCTGGTTCCACTTTCGGTCACGATCTTTCATGAGAGAGATTTTTCAAATGCGATGCCATGTTCGAATCAAAGTTTGATTTTAAGAGAAATAGACAAAGCAGTTGACCCATTTTAATATCTCTCCCCTATCCCTAAAGCTCCGTGCGGGTCTCAGTCTACAGGGCCTTAGAACTCTGGGTGCAAGTTGCAGGAGCATCTGCCAGCATCCTTCAGGGAAGCTCCAGCCACTCAGAGCTCTTATTAATCCACCTACTGGGCGACATCACACCAGCCTCAGACTCTGTAAAGGTGAGACTTTGCCATGACTTTACCAACATGTATCACGCCGCATCCTATCGAAACCTCCTGCAAAGTTTGTCACGCCACATGATTCATGAGAAATTGATTTCGATCATGGAGGTAGTGATCATTGTCTTTGACCGTGCGTAGACGTCGACTCTATGACACCCACTCGGTCACATTTTTAAGCCAAAATATCACCCGAGCAACACGATGATGCCGCCAAAGTGATCGGAAAATATCACTGAAATGCATTTAAACTCTAGAACCCCATTCACGTGTATGCATCGCTTTAAACGAGGCCACGGCTCATCCAAAGCCAATCGGATGTGACGACACAGAAAAAAAACTGGTGGGAAACCTCAAGTTCTGAGCACCCATATGTGCAGCCCTGCGCAATAGGGAGTTTTTAAGTTACAATCAATTCGATTGGACTGTGCTCATCCTTCCTCGTTAGTATAGCGGCGAGTAACCCCGCCGTCTCCGAATTGCCAGTCCGTCTCGAACAGGCTCTCCCGTTTTGTGCAGATATTAGGAGAGAAACTTGCTTAGTGGGCCCATTGTGTGACATTTCGGTCCTCAACTCTGTTTTATTCTCCTTGCAAACTTCACTACCCGTAGCTCAGGGCAGCTCAGTCAGCTGTAACTGATTTGGTAACCTCAGGTGGAAAGCCAGGTCCCCGGAGGACCAAACCATTGACTATTGTGGATGGAGGCGGGCCTTCACTGCAAAGAAAAGGAGATGTTTTGACCAATCAAGACACTTGTCTGTCAGCCCTAAGAGGTGAGTAGTTGCCTAGATGGGAAGTATCAATTGGGTCCCATTTTAAATGTTTCTTGATTGGTTGGATTTTTAGATGTGGCTAGTTGGTTTGTATCCGTTCTATTACACAATCATTCTTATTATTAAGATACTCGTGACCTCAACCGATCCCATTGTAGCACTTATTTCGGGTGTGTCAAATCAGGCATAATTGTTATTAATTAATAATAATCAATTTTTTATAGTCGATCTAAGGATTATTTTTCTCAAAATGAAGCCCAATTTGAAGACCGTTGAAAATGTTTCTTCAAATTAGTCTCCGTTGCAGTTGGACTCATTTTTATTTTCCTTCTCACAGCACTGAGACAGATTATCCTGACCAGTGGTACACTGCTAAAGGACGATATACACAAGGTACCGTCTCTCTCTCTCTCTCTCTCTCTCTCTGCCATCAGTTCTATGAGCTGATGATGTTTTGCACAATTTAACGTCTCGTAGATCGCCGAATTCATTTGCATTCTGGAAAACCTAGACACGCTTATGCTAATTTACCCGCCGTGAACCAGAACAGCCGTAGTAGCTAACCGCGAACAGGTTTTGAACCCAATACGGGGTGTAAAGAAGGGTGTCCAGCCTTGATTTTAATCCTGCGGATTCCACCTAATTCTGTGTTATCCCCCACAAGTTGAGGAATAATCATGATATATAAAATTGGACCGTGTGTGTGTGTGTGTGTGTGTGTGCATACATATTAATCCATCAGACTCATTGTGTGGTTGGTTTTGCCTTTGTTGGATGAACATTAACCTAAAGGCTCTAACTTTTGAAAAGACAGAGGGCCTCTTGTACACTTTCACATGAGATAAATATCAAGGAGGCTTGGCTCCAAGCAAACGACGTTGCAAGTTGCCCCACCTCATGGTGGTCCCTGGTGGCCGGGGGGGTCTCAGCATTCACATTGCCATGATACCCCGCTGTATCTTCAGCAGGGTATCTCAGGCTCACGAGCATCTGGCTCCTTAACCTGCACCCCAGCCGGACGGCAAAGAGCAACTTAGCCTTCGCCCGCGGAAGGGGTCCAACCGCACGCTCTCCTCAGCCGCAGCCATCTTGAGCTGGTCTCAACGACCGTGGCTATCTCCCCAATGGCTCACCTCGATTGTTTGGGTTCCAAACCCATCTTCTGTGGAATATAGCACACTAACATTGGTGGGAAACATGAGCTCCCTACGCCTCCCAAATCTCGCTGATCCAAGTCTTTTGGACAAGCGGTCGACGATGGATGGATGGATGGATATTTGATTGATTTGATTGATTTCTACATTTACTTTTATATCTCATTCTGTTAGAACTATTGGTTTATATGCATGTGTGTGTGTGTGTACACACGCAGCTCTCACCGCTTAAAATCCTCTCGCTATTCCCTGATTTGATCTGTATCTCACATGTTTCTCCATTGGCGTCTCCCATCCTAAGAATTTCATTTAATTTTACCTATCCAAACGGAGTGAGAATGATCATCTTGAATATTGGGAATAAAGAAGCTGAATACGGGGTTGTCAGGCGAGAAAAGAGGAAGGCCGTAAGGCAGATTTATGGGTGTGGTGAGGTAGGACGGGAGGAGATGAAGGTTGATGGTCTGCCGTGGAGACCCCTAATGGGACAACCCACACATATCAGCAGTAGATTAGAGTTGTCACAAAGTCTGGGGGAAAAAAAAAAATATTCAGATCAGGCGGACAGGATGCGAATGTAGAGCCTGATTGACCGTGATTGATTATAACTAATCTAGTCCAGTGGTGACTATTTGGGAGTCGACCAAGGGCTGTGAATTGGGTATAGATGTGTCTCTCCTGCTATCTAGAAAGCTGTGTCTGTCTGTTTTAACCTATTTGTTTATTCCTCACAGCGACTCCACGATGTTGTTGTTCCACTCTGTATGCGTCTTCAGCAGCAGCAGTCCAGTACTAATGGTGCGCTTGATTCTCCAGGAAGTGTGAGTGGCCAGTATGGAGGCGCAACCCCTCGTCAAGAACTCTTGAGGTATTCATTTTAAACAAAGGTTGCTACATTGGTGTAAAGGGGAAAATGGGTGTTTGGGTTTTTTGGCTCTATTTGGACCGCTTTGGTTATTTTTGAAAGATTTAAAAGATTCAGCTTATTCAGACGGGAGACGACGGCCTTTTTGCTTGAGAACACGTGTGTTTTTTGGGGCGGCATACCTCAGGAGGTAGGGCAGTCGTCTAGTCATCGGAGGAGATTGATTGGTGGAGTCCCCTTTTCCTTCAGAAAGCTTGTCAAGGTTGCCCGAGTGAGCCACTGAGTTGGGAGCTGATTATTTATAGGGTTCGCTCAGAACATTTTCCAGTTGGCTACAAATGCAAAAGCAATGGTTCCTTTTCACTCATGCCGGTACCTTTTTTTTTTTTCACAAACCACCCCCGATACTCTTCTCCAGCCATTCCGCCCTACGTGCACTCTCTTCTTCACCGCCGTTCCACACTCCACCTTACTTCGGACAGTTGACCCCAAGTATTTAAAGTCATCCGTCTTTCTCACCTCCACTCCTTCCGTCCTCACCATTCCTCTGTCTCTCCTCTCATTCACACATATGTACTCTGTCTTGCTCCTACTGACTTGCGTTCCTGCAGACCTCCACCTCTCCAGACTCCGCCTCCTCCCTACTCTCATTACAGACCATAATGTCCTCCACCAACATCACGGTCCACAGAGACTCCTGCCTGATCTCCTCCATCAGCCTGTCATCACCACTGAGAACCAGAAAGGTCTCAGAGCTGATCCTTGATGTGACCCCACCTCCACCTTGACCCCTCCATCACTCCTACCACACCCCTCACCACTACTGCCCTCATACATATCCTGCCCCACCCTGACACACTTCTCTGCCCCTCCTGACCTCCTCATACAGCACCACACCTCCTCTCTCAGCACCTGTCATATGCTGTCTCTACATCCACAGAGACACCATGTGACTCCTTCTGACCCTCTCTGAGATAAGACATTCCTTTATTATTCCTTAATTCCTTGATTGACTTCCTTATTATTCTCTCCAGTATCATTGGGTCTTTGCTGTTGTATTTCTGAACATGTGTAGCTTTTCCTCTGAAATGGTAACTGCAGCATAATCCAGTTCACTTGCATTTCCTCCTCAAGAAGATCCTGCTCTGCTCATGAAGATCGGCATGACTTAAGGTGTCTACAATGTGGAGCTCTTTCCCTGGCTTGTTGTCATAGAGATGTCATGCTTCTGAAGACACAGCAGCATCCTTTGCAGCCTCGTAGGAACCAGATGTGAGCGGCTTCTTATGTGTTCTGGTGCTTTGTGAGCACTTTCCACCGGGATCTCCCTGTGTACACATATTGATGGAACTTCTCATAGCCGTATACTCTGGCTAGCAGCTCTTTCTCTAGTTGAGCATAGTTGTATTGATATCCTTGATATCCACCATCCTTCAATGTGCTCTTGAGCCATATGCCACAGGGCATAATTCCTGGAGTATTACTGCTCTGATGCCCTTTGAACTGGCTTCCACAGACAGTATCACATCCTGGCAGACGAGTATTTCAGGGTTGGACCTTCGGTGATTAGCTGCTTCATTTATTTTGCTCTATTGTTAAGCCTCTTCCCATTCTGCCACACCCTGTAACCGTTTCCTTAAAGGGAGCAGACTTCAGAGAGAGATCTGGAATACATTTGGCTACATATTGGACCATCTCCATGAAGCTCAGAGGTGACCATCTCATCTGTCTTCAGCTTGTCTGCACTGACCCTAGGGCCTATGCACTTGTCCTCTGTCATCCTTATTTGTAATTTCTCCTTGTTGAACTTCAGGCATATTCATCTGCTCGCTGTAGCAGTTTCACCAAACTCTGATCATGTTGTTCCAGCAAGTCTCCCCATACCAGCAGGTCCTCAGTGAGGTCATCAACTCCATCCAGCCCTACAGTCATCTTAGCCACAGCTTTCTGAAACACACACGTCGCTTGCTGATGAGACGCCAAAGGGATGTCATTAAAAACAGTAACTTCCAATGGTGTGTTAAACATGCAGCTTTGAGCCATCTTCGTCTTGTTTGATGAAACTCTTGGTTTCCATCTAACACAGAGACACTTTTGCACCAGGCATGCATGTCACACTTCCTCCACTGTGATCTGGTCTCTTGGCTTTGTTCAGATCCTTGGGATCCCTGCAAATCCTAATCTTTGGGGGAGTGACCACCGTCACCAGGATGTTGACCCACTGTGTTTGCAGACTGTTTTTTGAAGCCACTCCTGATTGCTCCATTTTGTGAAGCTATTCAGTTGCTCTGCCCTCGGGAGCCATTGGGATCCTCTTAAGCACATCTATCCCTGGCCTTACTTCCGGTTTGAGCTTTATGCTGTGGAGAAAAGAGATGCTTGTGGTCTTCCAGGATCTCGTGCTCCTTTTCACCAGCTTCAATGTTGTGCTGGTTTCTCTCCCTCGTATTGCTGGAGCATCCTTTCCTATCATTTTAAGGTCCTTTTTGTAACCTTGTGGAAACATGTCAAGGATCTTTTGTCCAATGGCGCCATCTTGTGGCTTGAACATACGATGAGTTTACTGCTGGTTTCATAGAGCTCACCTCTGAGGCCCAATGTTTGAAAAGTTTTAGTAGACAAAATATTACAATCAGCTCCAATGTCAATTCAGAATGTTAACTCTTATTTAGGATAAGACCTTTATTCCATGTGTCTTGGTCACTTTGTGGAGCTCCAATGGCTTTGATGCTTTTTGTGTCTATCATTCCAATGAACATGTCCTCACTCTCCTGACTCGCCTCCTCTTGTAATGTGTGTGTCGTTTTGCAGGTCTAGTTGAAATAAGCGTTGTGTGCTCAGCATGGCTTCATGCTCTCTTTACTCTTTCAGAGCTCTATGTATGTATTGGGATATTTCTGACTTGACCTGCCAAGGAACTGCAGATGTAAATCAGCTTGAAGCAATAATCTGATGCATCACATCAAATGGTGACATGTATGTCAAAAGCTGCATATAGTCCCATTTAAATAGACACGTAATCCATGGTTGTGCCTGCACAAAGCTGCGGACAGTTCTGTCACTAATTAGTATCCACAGGGGCCACGGTCTTTTCATTTTGGTGTTAAACTCCACCCATTCAAGTCCTTTGGTGAGTCTGATCCATCATACTAATGACTGTCACTCGGCCATATTAAATCCCATGTGATAAACCACAGACACAGACCCTGTAATCTCCCTTGAGCACACAGGGATCTCAACAATGTATTACCAGTTCAGACTTCAATCCCCAGTCCCCAACAGAGCCTCAGACAATATCAATGTCTGCATTACATGTAAGGTCACCAACGAAGAAGTCCTTTTCAGATAATGACCTCATAATGACCTCACACTAGACTTGACTACTGACCAATGATCTGTCTGGATAGAAATGGTACAATCATGCTTATTGAGACTGCATCTGCTGGCTTCCCATTCATCCTTACTGCCAGGTATGATAAGAGAGTCATTTATCCTCACACAGCATGTTTCTGGATGTACCCACGATAAGGGATGTACGCTGGACTTATCCATCCAACCATTGTGAGCCACTCATCCCAACTCTGAATTTATTCATATCAAAATGACTCCTTATCTGACCCTGTTTTATAGATGGTGCTATGTCAGATCCATCCATCCATCCATCCAACCATCCATCCATCCATCCATCCATCCATGCATCCAACCATCCATGCATCCATCCATGCATCCAACCATCCATGCATCCATCCATGCATCCAACCATCCATGCATCCATCCATCCATGCATCCAACCATCCATGCATCCATCCATCCATGCATCCAACCATCCATCCAACCATCCAACCATCCATCCATCCATCCATCCATTCACCATGTACCATTAACCATCCACTGTCGACCACTTGTCTGAAGTTGGCTCACAGAGTCACGCTGGAGTCTACCCCAGCACTCATTGGCTGAAGGGCAGGGAAAGACTATGAACACGTCACCATTTCATCCCAGGGCTTGAGCAGTTAGTGTTTCAGTGTCTTGCCCAAGCACACTTCAACAGAGACTTGGGAGGGAATAATGTTTCATTGAAGAAAATAATGCAATTGAAATGTTTAAGAAAACTGTAAATGAGTTATTGTTGTTCATGACATAACTAATTTAAAACTACAAAGAGCTAACATCACTGTCTTAGTGTGCATATCACACAAAGAGGTGAATCGGTTCAACTGGAGCAGAAGTTTATTCAGAGGAGCAGGTATGTGTCATCTATTGCTCCTGCTCCTCCACCACATGTTGAGGATGTAAAGAAGGTAGCGTCAAACACGGAAGTGATGGATGTATATGATGTTCTTCATCACTCGGCTCTCTTGGCAGCTGGTGATTGCATGAAATATGAGACAGGCCCAAGATGGAAGAAAACCATTTCCCTGACTGGATAGCACACAAACACACATCCACACAGCTGTCCCAGACCCACAGAGCAGCTCACCTTTAAAGCCTTGGCCACATTCACAGCTGTAGTGGTCCACCTCATCCATGCAGGTGGCGTTGTTGTAGCAGGGCTGAGAGGCACACTCATTGATATCCAAGTCACAGTGAGAGCCCTGGAAACCAGGCACACAGAAACACCGATAGGTGTTTGCCTCGTCTTTACAGATGGCCCCATTCTGACAAGGCTGGGACTGGCATTCATCAACGTCCTCCTCACACTTCTCTCCCTGGTAGCCAGGAGCACACTGACACCGGTAGCCCACATCAGGGACATCAACACAAGTGGCGTGATTCTGACAGCTCTCCTCAGAGCAGAGGGCTACAGCTTCCTGACAGTTCTCTCCTCCCGTTCCAAGCGGGCAATGGCAGGAGTATAGATGAATCCCTTCCACACAGAGGGAGCGGACGCCCTCACAGGGGTTGCTGTGGCACTCATCGATGTCCTGGGTACAGTTGAGGCCTGTGTAACCCTCAGGGCAGTGGCAGGTGAACTCCCCTGTTCCTGGTAGACTGGAGCAGTTGTCACAGGGTGCCAGTAGGCAGGCGTCGTATAGCTCGTCACAGTTCTTCCCCGTGTACCAAACAGGGCCTTTGGGGCACACACACACATAGTCACCCCCGTGGTCCAAACACGTGGCTCCGTTGTTACAGGGTGACGAAAGACACTCGTCTGCTGAGGCCGAGCACAGTAACCCTGTAGGGGTCAAACATTACAAGTCTTAGTCTTCCAAATCGATCAGTTAATCTAATATTTCACTGAAGGATAATAAGTGAGAAATGTCAAAGGTCATGTTTCCTCCAATGAAAATATCAGTTAATTGTTATACATAGCAGTGGTGGGATCACAAATAAGATAAGACAGATCAAATAAGATATTCCTGTATTAGTCCCATGAGAGGAAACCTGCAGTGTTATAGCAGCAAAGAGGAAAGCAGAACAGCGGCAGGGGAACAAAACAACTTCTGGTTGCACACAGAGACACACTGGATGGTATCAGGTCCAGTTGTTAGTCTGGTGTGTGTGTGTGTGTGTGTGTGTGTGTGTGTGTGTGTGTGTGTGGTCTACTGGAGGAGCCGGGCTGGTTAGAGAGTCGGAGAGCTGCAGGAAGGAGAGACCTGTGATGAAGCTCCTTCACACACAGCCACCTGGCACTGAAGGAGCTCTCCTGCCCCAAGGCAAGGCCTGAACAAGTCATGCTATGCTCTTTATCAAATCTGTCATTCCATTTTAAACAGCAGCGTGATAGTTGATATACTAAATTTATGTAAACCATGAAAGCCTTTTAAAATGTCTATTTATTATTATTATTACAGATTGTTCTGCAAAGCTGGAGATGAAGAGCTGAATGAGAAAAAGGCCTTTTCTAATTCAGCTTGAAGAAGGTAACAAGTCTTTCAAGTCAAAGGTTCGAGTCCAAGTGAAGTCATGCACCATTGGTGTTAAAGTCAAAGTCAAGCTGTTCAGTTTTATCGTGTCTAAAGTCATCAAATCTAACACGAGTCTGACTCGGGTCCAAGCTATGTAACCTGAATCCACACTTTGGATTGATTTGACCACAGTGACCAATACGGAGCTGAAAGTACCAAAGTCTTTGTTAGTTTTCTATATGGGCTTGAACTGTATGGCCCGCTATGGTTTTCATGAAAGGCCGGCCTCCTGTAACTTTGACCTACCCTGTGTCTTTATAGCTTATTAGAACTCAATCTGGTAATGAAAAGTAAAGATTGACTTCTTTTTGCTGGCCCAGGAGTCTGAGTTGATGATGTCAAGTGTAAAGGTGTTAAACTACGAGGAGTGGGAGCTTCTTAAACCCTTGAAATACACGGGGCTGTACTGATGCTGTGCTACCCCTGACCACAGGTGCCCTGTTGGCCCAATAAGCCATCTCTCCATCCAGTAGCATGTGTTCTATTATCAGCAGCCAGTCCTGTAATGCCCAAGCTGACACAGGTACATCATATGGTGTAAATTAATACATGACAACCTCCGGTTTCCCAATTCAACACCGCCAAAGCCGACTCCATCACCCACATCTGTCATCTCCTGAAAGCCCTGGAAAACTATGCCTGCCATGCCCCACATTGGAGTTGCTCTCACCCCCCTCCTGACTAATGTATACTCATAGTGTCTTGATGCTGCTCAATAACCCGGGTAGGGAAATCACAAAAAGAGGTGAATCTGTTCAACTGGATCAGAAGTTTATCGGGAAACGTTTCCCAATAAACTTCTGATCCAATAGAAGAGATTCACCTCTTTTAGTGATTTACTCATAGTGTCACCCAAAGACTGTTGTGAAGTCACCAGTCCTCGTTTGAGTTTCCCCCTGGCTTTACACGAGTGCTGGCATCAACCTGTTCATCTTTCAGTACAAACTGCTGGCATTAGGACATGCACAGGGGCACAGGTTTCCTTGATGTGGTGAGTTTTTAGCCTAGTGTGAAGAGGTGGGCTCTACTGATAATAGAGCTATTTACATCTTCCAACAGACCCACTGTAGCCAACTCCAGACCTCTTTGTTCTATCTATTCTGAAGTTATCCTTCACTTTGGCTTTTTCAGTTTCTTTTTATGTGCTTTTCCTTTTCTTGGCCAAAAAAGCTATTTTGCATTACTCTAATGTGCTGGTGTTCTTGACAAGTGATGGATGCCTCACTTGTGCCCCCAGATGTCCGAGCCCTGCAGATAAGAGCAGACTAAGATAGGCAGGACAGACCACGGGGGTCTCCTGTTCTCTGCATCTGCAGCCAGTCAACCTCTGGTGCATTCCAGTGTGCTGATGTCACACCAATACTCCCCACCCACCACCAGCAGCACACGCAGCATCGTGTCATTAGTCAGTTCATACATCATGGTTATAGCCACTCAGGGGCTGATCCTCTGCACCAAGCCGTACCAGCCTTGTAACACAACCATAACACAGAGCCAACCTGGCAACGTTTCACCATCCGAGGTCAGCAGAGAGACCTCGGGGCCACACTGAGCCAAGACGGGGCCTCCCCAACGCTCGGGCCCCTATTATGCAGGGCAGATATTACTATTCCTTCTAATGGGAGCTAATGAGGGGAGAAGCATTTGGTGGTGTTTTATTGTTCAGGGCATTTCTGACACATCCTCAGCAGGGAGCCTCTCACAACACAAAACTAACGATGTGGCTGAAGCGTGTCTGCGTGCAGGATAGTTTTACCACATGGTGTAAGGAAGGATCTCTGATGGAAGTAGAAAGTCATTTTGTCAGGCAAATGAATGAGTGATGCTGTGAAGCTCAGATAATAGGAGATCCCTCCCCTTCCTAAAGCACACGTTGTATTTACAGGGATTTTACTGAGTCACCAAGAGAGCCCGTCAGCTCTGTCTGGATTTGAGCTCATGTTCACAGGATTGGTGCTCTACAGGCTGCACAGCAGGTGGATGTTTCACTTTATACAAAAGAGAGAGAAATTCCCCCTGAATTAGTCACATTGTGTAAACTCATCATTTGAGACGCACGCCTCTCTGGCCCTCTGTGTGGTAATGTGGAGAGTCCAGTCATATTATTAGATATCACAAATTAGGAACATTGGGATGCTCATTTTATGGTCGAATCATTCTCCTTTAAAACCAAGTGCCAGGTTTTTTTGTCACACTTCTTAATACCCCTGGCTCCCTCCCATTTAAAGCTGAGACACAAAGCAGTGCAGCCGAACGCTTGTCCCATCACCATGGTGATCTGGTAAGAATGGCCCTGCATGTGATCCAGCCAAGCCGAGCTGTCAGTCTGCTGCGATTTAACGAGGATCACATACTTCCCACAAATGAAGGTCGCGGGAAAAATGGGTCAGCCGTTCTTCATTGCGTGGGGTTGAAAATATCACCCCA
>OMLC01097214.1:0-13085 GCA_900302585.1 Regalecus glesne
AGAGAATGACTAATGGAGAGAGAGAGGTGCCACAGCCAGACCTAGTGCCAGTGAGAGAGAGAGAGAGAGAGAGATAGGGAGACAGAGAGAGAGAGAGAGAGAGAGACAGAGAGAGATAGGGAGACAGAGAGGGAGACAGAGAGAGAGACAGAGACAGAGACAGAGAGAGAGAGAGACAGAGAGATAGGGAGACAGAGAGGGAGACAGAGAGAGAGAGAGAGAGAGAGAGAGAGAGAGAGAGAGAGAGACAGAGAGAGATACAGAGACAGAGAGAGAGACAGAGACAGAGACAAAGAGAGAGATAGGGAGACAGAGAGGGAG
Organism: Regalecus glesne; assembly: GCA_900302585.1. Taxonomy (NCBI): domain Eukaryota; kingdom Metazoa; phylum Chordata; class Actinopteri; order Lampriformes; family Regalecidae; genus Regalecus; species Regalecus glesne. The sequence goes on from OMLC01097214.1 coordinate 322, forward strand.
ACAGAGAGGGAGACAGAGAGAGAGAGGGAGAGAGAGAGAGAGATAGGGAGAGAGAGAGAGAGATGTTAGCTTTCCTGTTCTCATGGGCGTGCAGGGTTAGCCCTGTTGGCTAAACACACACTCTTTCACTTTGCACTCGACAAGGTGCTGCCATTGTTTCTTTATTTGCATTTCAAAGCCTTTAGACTTGAGGCCAACACCCTGTGTTCTGAACTTCTAAATTGAATGATTGACATGCATCTTATGGAGTCCACGTGCCACCCCCCTATTCCTCGAAACTGCCCGTGGAACAACCTGCCAAGTCAGGCCGCCCTTCCACATGCGCAGCTTTGATCACCGCGAGACCAGACAGCAGCATTAGAAGGATACAGTCTGCCATGAGGTGGATGTCCAGAGCTTTCAGGTCGGACATGGGGAAGTGCTTCCTGAACTCTTTACGCAGGTCGAAGAAGGTGTAGAAGCACTCCGGCACCAGGATGTTCTGAGGAGGGAGGGAGGGAGAGAGGGAGGGAGGGAGTCACAGTCAACAGACAGGTTGGGAAGGCGTGACAAAAGAAAAAACAGGTTGAAGGAGTATCAGAAGCAACAGCTGGGTAGTGTGGTCTCATAACAGCTGCTACTGCTTCATTGCTATTTGCTCAAGCCAACAGTGTCTCGGTTCCCCGTGGCTCTGCCTTGTTCAACATCTAACTCAGTGTGATATGTGTAGGAATTTGATAGGCTGCACTGAGTGATTGTGTGTGTATAGGTGTGTGTGTGTGTGTGTGTGTGTCAGGTGGACAAATCTCTATACCTGACACTCACATGTACACACACCTATACATACATACTAATACATGTATGCACACACAATAATAATAATAATAATAAAATCAATTACAATTATTATTATTATTATTATTATTATATTGTGTAATTCCATTGTAACTGTTATCCTCTCAGTGTTGTGTTTTGTAAACTGTTTTACTCTGTACACAAAACCTCGACTACACATCTGTCTGACTTGGGAGAGAGATCCTCCTCTGGTGCTCTGCCTGAGGTGTCTTCCTGTTTTTCTTCCTGTTAAAAGTTTTTTAAGGGAGTTGTTCCTTATCTGATGTGAGGGTCTAAGGGTCTAATGTTGTGTCAGTGAAAGCCACTAAGGCATATATGCAATTTGTGATGATGGACTGTACAAATAAAACCGACTTGACTCGACACACTAGTATGTGTATAGGTGTGTGCTGGTGTCTTGAGTAAACAAACTCTATGCCTGACACACAAACCCACAGACAGCCTCATGGTGAAGCTCACATTAACATCAGTGTAGGGCCGAAATAACACATCTGTATGTAATTCTATGTGCATATTAGTGACTCTAGAAGCAGTAAACTTCCTCCCTGGACACAAGACATGAACCTTCCCAGCTCACTCACCTTACCGGCGGCTTCAGGGTGTATCACTTGACGGATATGGAGCTGCCCGTCTGTACACAAATATAATGACGTGCCTGCATCAGCACTGTTCACCTCGTTAGTCAATCTGAGATGGAACTAAAAAGACAAGGATGGAAGGTTAATACAATAAAGGTCATAAAAAACAATAAACTATAACGGTCAAAACAATAAACTATAACAGACAGACAATGTTCAGATGCTGTGAATCTTTGATGACATTATTCGAACCCATGGAGAACAACAGAAATAATAATCATAATTATAATGATTATAATGATAATGATGATGATGATGATAATAAACTCTCTTGTAGGGACAGTGCATCTTGATGAACATTTGGAATGCAAATACATTAGATTTAGCCACCGGGCTAATTTTCCCATGTTGTCCTAAGCAATTAGTTGTTCAGTGTCTTCCTTAAGGAGAGTGCGCCACACTTTCTAAGGGACCCAGGGATCAAACCACCAATCTTCTGACAACTAGACAACCCACCTACCTCCTGAGCTATGCTGCCCCGTAAGGAACGTGAAAGGTCAGTCATGAATGGCTCAATATTACAAGGGATGGTTCTTGCTCTTAAAACTCGTTTTTGTGTGTGTCTGTTGTTGATGTTTTTTGTCTGTCAAATGTCTGTTTGATGTCATTTTCTGCCTTATGGTGTGAATTCTTTATTTTGCGTTTTTAGACCATGCAGATCTATGGCTCTGTATTGATTAGGTTAAGTTTCATTTACAGGGGCGGCATGGCTCAGTGGGTAGAGCGGTCGCCTGGCAATCGGAAGGTTGCGGGTTTGATCCCCGGTCCTGCAGAGAAGCGTGTCGAGGTGTCCTTGTGCAAGACACTGTTCCCCTCACTGCTCTGCCCTGTGATAGATTGGTGACCTATACAGGGTGTACCCCACCTCTCGCCCAATGAGAACGGAGATAGGCTCCAGTTCCCCCTTGACCCGATTTCGGATAAGCGGTTGATGATGGATGGATGAATGGATAGATGGAAGTTTCATTTACAGCAACAGCTCACACAGAGTTCATTTAAATCAGTAGCCCATCAAACATTTCTTATGATTATCCACATGGAAATAAATATATATAAGCCATTATGTACACATTAAAAGCATTGTGATGCTTATACTAGTGGGCTATCTGTAAAGCTAATACCTGGTTCAATGCGTTCTCAAGGTCTGTGGCTGTGGAGGTAATATCTGCGCAGGTTTGATTCTCTTCCTCCTCTTTTTCCTCTGTGAGCTCTGCAAGCTCAGGCTTAACCAGGAGCTCATTCACCTTGCCCAACTGGTTCGGAAAAACAAAAACATGTCAGACCTGAAACAATCCATGGAAACCTAATGGGGACAGGTCCATTTGTCAGACGTTCTATCAGAATCAGACTCAGTCTGTTGGCCATGTAGGTTTATATATACATGGATTTGACTCTAGCTTCATGGCTCTCACAGGTACTTCACACAGACTGACAACAAAACCGTCTTCAGATAAAAACATGAAGATTGAAAATAAGTTGAAAATATAAGCTGATAAAACATAACGATGCAGATAATGTGTCAGATGTGTCAAAATGAATGTTAACAGGTACGTGCATACATCTATAATACAGTAGTTACAACCAATCCATACGATTATGTCCAAATATGGCTCCACAATGATATATAGCCTGTCCATGCCCAGCAAGGGCCCATTTTTTGCCTTCTTGTTTGTAGTAAAGTGCTCTCAGACCCTGTGGTGTAAGCGTGTGTGTCTGAATGGGTGGACAAAGTTTTACCTTTTTGTTCTTGAGGTCCACCAGCTGCCATACTAACTGTACAAGTTCCTTCTCGTCAGATCCGAGGAGGTCTCCGCTCATGCCAGATGTGGCCGTGAACAGCACCACCAGGTAGTCTACCTGTGCCGTCATTTCGGAACAAATTCAACTAAAAGCAAACAATTTGCGCAATACAATAAAGGTTACTTTAAAAAAAAACAATGCTAGAAAAGACCCGAGAGAGCTTGATGCCTACACTCGGGCACCGAAACGCATGGGTGTGCTCGATCCCAGGGTTTCTTCGATGCGTTGAAATAGTTTCAGGGTAAAGCCTCCCGTAGTCACCATCGCGGAGTAATGGCTGAATGTTCGCTTTTATGGCAGAGCACCTACCTGTGGGACCACGTGACTCCATACCTGCCCTCCCTGTCTCAGGTGGCTCTGCGAATTAGGACGTGGCAGATGTGACAGTCACCAAAACTCCCTTTCCTCACATGGTGACAGACAACGGACGGGGTGACCTGATCCTCACTATAGTAAAGTAGCATAACAACACAACTATTGGGGTCCCCCGTTTCTGACGTGGAAGCCTCTGGATGTGACAAATCACATAGCATCTCTGAAGTAACCGTAGCTCTGTCTTGGCTCATTTACTGGAATGTGTTAATGGCAGATGAAGCGTGTGGCCTCTAATATTTGAACATCGGATGATGTTTTTTTTGAGGAGTGGATAAACTTGTAAGTCATGGACGACTGATAACTAATATGAAGGATCGCTTATGGGAGTCTCGTATCTGCATGGTAGAATCATACATATATTGATGCATGCTCAATAATCCAGGTAGGGAAATCACAAAAAGAGGTGAATCTGTTCAGCTGGATCAGAAGTTTATAAACTTCTGATCCAGCTGAACAGATTCACCTCTTTTTGTAAGAATCATACATAGTTCATGACACCCCCACACACACACACACACACCTTATTTGTCTTCACTTTTGTGATTCACCTTGTGAATTTCAAAATTAGAAACTAACAGAGATCTATTGAAATCTAGCTGATATGAGAACAGAACTATAAGAGTTCAGCCCAGCCAGAACAGAATTGCGTTACTTGGTCAGATGTCTGGTTGTTGTGTCAACGGTCGCATAGGACCATGCTCCGGAAGTGTGTCCTAAGCTCCGGAAGTGAAACTCCACCGTGACAACAGTAAATGATGGCGGGGGATACTTCAACGGAGCTTCTTTTCCTCGAAACGTTTAAACATCAGAGTGCAGAGGTAACTTGAATATTTAACATCTGACCTCACAGTTTTAATTTTATAGATATCAGACTTACTGTTTGTTTTGTTGCAATCGTGAGTTGTGCGTGTTGGTGCTGTAATCACGGCTAACTATGGCCAACGATGTTAGCTCTGCTAACCAATGGCAAACTTAATATGGTTATTCTAAAATAAACCATGGTCAAATTATTCTTGAATGCTAACAGCATCAAACTTCCCACCCTATTATTTTGGCTGCCGTTTAAATAAATCCTTTTGTGCATACAATCTGACCAAATCTAAAGGCATATGTCACTTGTTAGCATCTTCAGCGACATGTTTTATTTGTTGGATTTGTTTTCCTTTTAGTGAGACCTAGACAAGAAACACTTGGTTAGTTACTTCACAAAAGGTGCAATTTCACTATTACCATTGCTAACAGGTCCAGCTTCAGTGATGGACTTGCTAACGAGAGAATGCCCATTGATCTGATGTCTTGTTAAAGTGCTGAGGTTTCGCGTATAAATTGCATCCATTGTGTAGTGTAGCTTAATCCAAGTAAGGAAATTACACATAAAAGTTGAATCAGTTCATTTGGATACGTTTTATTAAGCGTTTCATCACTCATAGGGGCGACATCTTCCGATCTTCCATCTTCAGTTTCATATGTGAATTATGTTTTCATTGCATTACAGTTGACCAACGTTGATGTGGTGAGGTTTCCTTGCGGCGTACTTATCACAGAGGTGCGGGTCATCCCCCCTGGAATCAAAGCACACAGCAACCTACCTGACAGTAGAGCATTTGGGTATGTGATATATAAGGGCAAGAAAAACATTACCTCACTATACCTCGTTACTTACAGAATGGGTTCTTATTAGTATCAAGGATAATGTGTATCTCTTAGAACCGTAGGAGCCTACTATGTATATGAGTGAATGAGTGTGACACTTGAGCTCTATTATTGAATGTGTTCTGGATCTCTGTGAGCCTGTTTGGTAATCTGTGATGTAACTTAACTGTCTGACCAACTGACCTTAATACTTTTAAGTGCATAGGAGCAGTTAAGTTCTCTGAGCAGAACATATTTCTTATGTTTATGTATTCCTCAATTCACCCGTGAAGCCTTCTTGATTCAGTGGGAGTGAGACTGTAAGACTGACTTTTGTATGTCTATGTGTGTTCCCATGTATCTAGAGAGACCTCTCCTCATGCCTTCCAACTGGAGTTATTTTTTAACAATGCTGCCAAACCTAACAGCCCCACCTTCCACAGGCTTGGCAGGTAAGAGTTATCCACTTTCTCTCTTCAGCCCATTTTATGTTTTTACTGATTGGTTGGTGAATCTATAAAAAACTGAAAAGTGCTTATAAAGTAGGTGTCTGTCTCACCTGCAAAACCAGTCGGGTTTGAGTCTGTTTTCTTCCTTGCTATCACAGAATGCCTTGAGTGAGGGGTGTGTCTGTTTATGTATTTGCTTGTGTGGAATCGTGTTCGAGGAGGTGCATGTGTGTGTTGATTGAACCCTTGTCACGTAACTTTGTTCAGTTGCGAGCTAACTGGTCTCTCCAGAAACTTAGCCCTGCTCATAAAGTAGATGAAAGGAAACCAATGCATCCTTGGTAAACATAGTCTAGTGCAGTGACAGAAAGTTCAATGAGTTAATCTCCACAAAGTAGTTAGTGGGAGAAATGTTTCATCAATCGTTTAAGTGACTTCGTCAGTCTCAACTGATTGTAGGTATGCCCCAACCTTATAAATATCACAGTTGCATAATGACTGAAATTAACTATTAGTTTCATATGCAAATTGCTGTGACCATTAGCGAGATTTTCAATGGTTATGAATATTATTCACAGACGATTGGAGAATAGTTGAAATCACAGCTTTGTAAGATGATGACAGTTGTACTCTTAGCCAGCCCCCATTTGGAGATGGCTGTTTCCTCTTCACATTGAGGGCCTCTTGGAGGCCCTTCCTGACACTTAGCTGTGGATTCAAACTTTCTTCCTCTGGCCCATCAGTTCCCAAAGCTCACAATCTACCACTGAGCTACGGCGACCTCATAATAATTAATAGGCCATGACTAAATACCAAAAAAGGGTTTAAAAAGGATTGTTAATTGTTTAACTGACAGGTAATGAGAATTTACTGTGTTAGTTTATCAGTAGAGGTCATGCTTTAGGAAATTATAAGCTAGGCATCGGGAGTTCAATCCTAAAGCAGAGTTTCAGGAAGGGCGTCCAGCCCTTCCTGAAACTATCTAGTTCTAAATCTATCTAGTTCTGTGTCTATCCCCACAATGTGGGGAATAATCATAAGATAAGATATTCCTTTGATAGTCCCACAGGGGGAATTTGGCGATAAACGGTAAAAACTGACATCTCTCTTATTGTTTGGGTGGTACTAATCTACCTCATTATCTGCCCTCAGTCTGGAATACGATGAAAACAAATCCATCATCTTCAGGCCCAGTGGAAAGGTAAATGCATCATATCTGATTTGACATGTCAGTGGATGCCTATCCTGTATATGTGAAAATAAATATCCATGTGTTTGGGGATGTAGGTGAACACTGATGGTTTGGTGCTCCGTGGCTGGTACACTAGTTTGACTCTGGCAGTTTATGGAACTGCAGAACAGTCACATGATCAACCCTCACCCCCTCCTCCACCACCTCCACCCCCACAACAGCAGAGTGGACCCAAGAGGATCATTAAACAAGGTGGGTTCATTCTGTAACTATCCAGCTCTTCCCCATTCACCAACCCTCTGAAACTCAGAGAAAGATGATTTGGTTCATCTGGACACATTGTTTATTGAGAGAAAGATTTCTCTCAATAAACAATGTGTCCAGATGAACTGATTCAACTTTCTACAATGTATGAAACTGACATTTCTCCCTGGTCAGGTAACTTCCTTTGCTCTGTTCCTTTTAAACCCTTAACACCAGACAGGGCCGAGCACTGTAATTTGATTTTCCAATGCCAATTCAATTTGTCAATGTCAATTTGTGACATTCCCCATGTCCATTCTCGTAGAGTGGGACAAAGATGACCAGTACAATGGCAGTCCACCCAGACCAGCACCCAGAGGCCCCCGCACTCCCCCTGGTCCCCCGCCCCCAGACGATGATGAGGAGGAGCAGGTCCCAGTGGCAGGTTGGATTTAAACGAATTATCTGCTTATTTTTGCTAAATTGTGATGGGTTTGTTGGATACGCATGTAAAAATCCACCAAACTGAGTGTTGAAAAAGAAAAGTATTTGCCAATTTTTCTAATAATTGAAATGCAGTAAAAAATAGTTCTTGTTTAGTAATTTAATGACAGCTTTAGCTCACATGTTTACTCTTAGAACTAAATGTAAAGCCTTTTTGGTCTATGGTCTCTTTCTGATAGTGGGCGTAGTCAAAACTGAGCTGTGTGAAGGTCGCGAGGATTACCTTGAGGCAGTGTCACCTGAGAGGTCACTGCCTGCCGATGAGCCATACTCGGATGCCGAGCAGGAGGAGGACGGCGAGGAGGAGGAGGAAGAGGAGGAGCAGGAGGAGGAAGAAGATGTGCGGACTGAAGGAAGCGTCCCAGAGGAGGAAGAAGATGAGGAAGAAGAGGAAGATGAGGGTGAGGACGAGGAAGAGGAGATGGAGGAAGGTAGGGGAGTCCCTGTTTGAGAGCAGGAAAGACTGGCAGATGTCCAATCCCAAATGGACCCATCATCCTCAGTTGCTTAAGTGTTGTAAAGCCCACCATTTGTCAACCATTGCTGACCTGTGCATAGCTTGCCAGAGGTTTTAGAGAAACCGGGTCCATTTGGGACTGGGAGAAGGTCCAAGATAGAGTCATATCTTGTGACATGCTGCATCCGCCTGCATCTCCTTAGTTTCTCTTCAGCTTCTCCACCCCAGGCTGCCTTGAAGCCTTGATGATGAGCTCACTGAAGGTTGAATTAGTTCATATGGACACAATTTTTATTGAGAGAAACATTTCATCACTCGGATAGGGGACATCTTCAGTCTCAACTGAGTGTAAGCCTCCCCACCCATGTCAACTATCCAGTTTCATAACTACCGAAAATAACCATTGGTTTCATATACAAATTCCTGTGACCATTAACTAGAGTTATTAAGACAATGTGCGCTATTCAAATGGGATTGGGGAATATTCTCAATCACAGCATCAGGGATTCAGCAGCGGTCGAGTTCAGGGTTTGTCATTCCCTCTCTACATAAATGGTCTCTTTGACTCCCCATTCAAAACGGCATTCCCCTTTGTCAAGGATGTGCACATCCTCATCCTTGAAAGAGTGGCCACTGGCTTGTAGATGAGTGTAGACTGGAGTCCTGGCCTGACATATTTAACTCTTTTGCGTGTGTGCCATCAGCATCTTTTTGATTTTCCCAATTTACACGTCACAGGAATCCTACTGGCATTTAGCAGCATGCAATATATTGTTCTGTATGAGCTGGGCACCTGATCCATGAGGTGGACCAGTCCCTGGTACAGCATGCTCTGGGATTTGAAAGCAACCAAGACAAGGTGTTAACCCAGGTATCACCCACAATCTGAATTAATGACTCTGTGATGTCTCTGGATAGGACATCAGAGCCCTCTTTTCTTCATTAGCATAGCCATGCTTCTCCCTATCGAGTACTGTCCCCCACGGGGAACCATTAGCACAGAGATGATTCTGTCTATAGAATGCTGTCCCCTGTATGTAAATTATGTGAACTGAAGATACATTTTCAGGAGCGGACATACTTTATTATGGGTGGTCCTATTGCTAAGGGTGGGTTTCCTTTTGTAAATTCATTATGCAACGTTTCCCCAATCATCTGTGAATAGGGCACTTTTCCATTTCAATTCTGGTCATGGTCATGGCAATTTGCATATAAAACCAGTTGTTGGTCTCAGTCGTTATGCCACTGCATTGTTTATAAAGATGGGGTATCTGCAGTCAGCTGAGGCTGAAGAGGTCACTTGGATGAGTGGCAAAACATTTCTCCCATAAACGTGTCCAGATTAACTGATTCAACTTTCTGTGATTTCCTTACCTGGATTATTGAGCATGCAAAAAGATGCTTATTATGAGAATTCATATGGTGTTCTAAGGAGCTCTAATGTAAAGCATCCTCACAGCCTTGGCTGCTGCTGCTTGTGTTGTGATCACATCCTGCATGTCAAAGTAACTGACCTTGCATGTTTGGAGTGGTGCTCCCGCTGCGTGATTTGGTCTGTATGTATAACAGGTAAGAGAGTAGCTGCTGTAATCATTCTCATTATTTCGAAGTACTGTCAACCTTAATAACTTTTAAGAAGTACTGAAAAGTTTGGCCGCTGCAGTTTCATTTTCACCTGTCTCACGTTTCCCTCTGGTCCACCTTGTCAGGTGATGATGGCTATGAACAAATCTCCAGTGATGAGGATGACTTGGATAACGGCAGCTTCAAGCTGCCCAGCTTTGACATGGACTACACTCCAGAAGACTTGGCTTCTGTCCCACCAGTTCAGTATGACCCTTATGAAAGAGAACTTCGACCGCTGCTCTACTTTACCCCACCCTACAAGACATGCTTTGATATCCAACTTGAGAAGGCAAGCATAGAAGAGCCCAAGGACTCTGGTGGCACAGAGGGGCTTGGAGGTGGGGAGGTATCTGAGGCTGACACCATTTCTCAGCTAAGAGAGCTCCTGGCTGGTATCGGAGAGGACAGAGATGCCCGCTGGGTCACCGCACTTGAACAAGCACCAGGACTATTAGCAAAGGGGCTGGGCTATTTAATCGGACTGGGAGAGTGGGAGGATCCTCTAGGTGCTTTAGTCCAATGGTCTCTCCAAGCTCTCAGTATGGAGATTGCACTCACACAGCCAATTGCTCTTAATCTCAGACAGCTGAAAGCTGGTGCAAAGCTTGCATCTCACCTTGCAGAGTGCCCACAGGGTCTCACAGCACTGCTGCATGCAGGAGCCCTTGGTGTACTCCTGGAGCTGCTCCACAGGGATCATGTTTCTTCCACGTTGAAGCTGAGTATCCTTAGAGCTCTGGATGCCCTCATCAGTGTTCCAGCTGGAGTGGAGGCCTTCCTACACGCGAAGGAAGGGGAGAGGAGTTGCTATCAGGTTAGGGGAACAAAGTTGCATTCAAAACAATGAATTCCAGAAATTGCTCACAGTCGAAGTGATTAGATTTAGATATGTTTCCTCTGCCAATTACAAGCAAAACATAACATATTTTTTCTGCATATGATGATATCAATACCCAACTGAGGTGTTTTGAAACTGCAAAGGCACACCTGGAACTGATCTTTGAATGAACCCAAGAGTTAATCTTAATCTCAGAACCAAAACTGCCAGAAAACCCATAGAAAATGCATATCTATTACATGGAAAAAAGGAATTTACTTGTGGATTTTTATCCCTGAGCTGATGTCTAACTCCATGTCTCTCACAGCGTCTAGTTCAGCTGTTCCTGAGAGAGGAAACTGTAAGGGTTGTAACCGCTGGCAACGCCATATTGCAGAAAAGCCATGCCTACGAAGTACTGACTGACCTGCAGCGCACAGCTGCAGCATGGAGCGAGCCCCAACAGGTACCCTCCCACACTCACACAGACACAGACACACATAAAAATACTGTTTCAAATTATAACAGCAGGGGCACATTTGGTTAAAATAAAAAAACACCTGCTGTCATCAGGAGGAGATGGAAGAAACAGAGAGCCCTATGGAGGAGGAACCATCACTGAACTCTTCCCATGTGAGTGAAGCAGAGCTGGATAGGTTGGCAGGATCTCTAGAAGAGTTGCATCATCTGCTAGAAACTGCCCCTTACATCATGGTACAGCCCCCTGGGAAAGCCTTCCCCACCACTGTTAGAATAACAGGACCACAGGAGAGAGATGACCCATATCCATCACTATATAGGTATTTCTCTCCATACCTTGCATATACACACACAAGTGCACATACATACACGCAGGCACACACCTCAAATACTACACTTTGACTACAGATGATAAAAAATAGATATCCATTTGTACCCATGTTAATCTAAATGAATGATTGTGGTTTTGATCATTTTTTGTTATCTCAGGTACATGCATGCATGCCACTTCCTGGAGAGTGTGACGGTAGTGTTGTCAGCAGCCGCAGCCGCCGGACACTTTGGCATCACTCAAGCCGTCAGAGAGCTCCTACGGTTCCTATCTCTTTCCCAATCAGGGTTGATCTTCATGCTTGCCCAGCCCACTCCCACCAACCTGCTTTTGCGTCTCCTGGCAACTATGGCAGAGACTGAGGGGGATGAAACAGTGTCTACAAGCGGAGAGGGAAGTCTCACGGGGCCTGTAATGGGCGAGGAGGGTTTGGGGGTGTGGCTCATGCAGGCACTACATGCTCTCCAGGCTGTGTCAGAGCTAATGAACCATGTGGCGACTGGGGGAGATGGGGGCGTGGGGTTGGAGGAGGGAGACAATGCGGATGTACTAGGCATGCTCCATGCCCTCTACCTGATTACCTTCACCCAAACTGGTCGAAGTGCTGTGGCACATGTCTTCAGCCTGGATCACAATCTGTCCTGTCTGGTCACCCTGCTCCAGCATCACAGCAAGGATGGACAGGGGTGAGGCCTGCATATAGCTCTATATTTATGTCTATATCTACCTGTTTGGCCTTTTTGAACCATGTCTTGTTTTTTTTCTTAACTTAAAGATCATTTGACTATTTGGGGGGGAGACATGGCTCAGTGTGTAGAGCGGTCGTCTAGCATTCGGAAGATTACAGGTTTAAGATAAGATAAGATATTCCTTTATTAGTCCCACTGGGGGAAATTGCGGTGCAACAGCAGCCAGCGTAGAGCACAGTAAGAGAGACATCACATCCAGGAAACAACATGTAGTTAGACAACAATAAACAGGGTTGGGAATCTGTACATTATATACAGTATGGACAGATAGACAGATTGCATTCATTATTGGTTATCCAGTATGTTGTAGTTGATTATTGCTGTACATGTTTTGGGATTGTTTTATTGTGGGAGCAGTGCTGGTTAAAGAGCCTGACAGCTGCAGGAAGAAAAGACCTACGAAAACCCTCCTTCAGACACCTTGGATGCAGTAACCTATCACTGAAGGAACTCTCTAGCCCAGCAATGTAGTCCTGCATGGGGTGGGAACAATTGTCCATCATGGATGACAGCTTAGCCATCATCCTCCCTTGTCCCACTACCTCCACAGTGTTGAGGGGGCATCCCACGACTGAGCTTGCTTTCTTGACAAGCTTGTCAAGTCTCTTCCTGTCCGCAGCTGAGATGCTGCTGCCCC
>OMLC01097217.1:0-12882 GCA_900302585.1 Regalecus glesne
CAGATGAATTGGGGGAAAAAAAATCAAACAACCCACGCAATCGATGTGTCTGGAGCCAAGTTGTGGCTCAGTGATGCGCCCGGCAGAATAAATGCGGCCCCGGCTCAGCTACCTGTCTGCAGCTCCACTGTCCTCATGCAGAGGACTCCTGACGTCACCCAGCCTCCATCAGTCATGTTTCCATCTTTACCCTCAAGTCTCTAGCTTCTCTCTCCCTCCATTTAAACATATCAGCCTTCATGATCTTCGACCCAGGTGGAGCTGAACAACACACAGAGTGGTCCCAGCAATGCACAAGAGCAGCAGTCACACAGCACAGGATGCCATGTGAGGCTAATTGGGCCCATCAGTCATGTCAACCTGAGACACATGTCGCTTAGCCAAGACCACGCGTAGTACAGTCCACTGTTTTACCACTCACACAGAAACATGGCCTAGCACATCTGACGAATAAGGAGGAGCACAGCTCAGGAGGCAGGGCAGTTGACTAGTAATCAAAGGGCCGGTGGTTTGATCCCCAGTCCCAGTAGTGAGAATGACTGCTGAATAATGATCCGCGCAAGATTTCCTGTCCATTAAGGGGACACTCAGAGCTCAGTTAAGACAGCCTCCTTCACTTCTTAATGCAGAGTATTCGGACTAAAGCACTAAACTCTTCCATCCATCAATCATCAACCATTTATACCACGTCAAGATGTGGAGTCAGCCAGGAGCCCATCCCAGCACCCGTTGGGTGAAAGGTGGGAAAAAACCCTGGACAGGCCGCCATTCCATCTCAGGACTTGAGCACTTAAGGGGCTGAATGTCCTGCTTAAAGGACACGTGCTTTCTCCGAGCACAGGGGATCAAACCACCAATCTTCCAATTACTAGATAACCGGCCTGCCTCCTGAGCAATACTGCCCCTCCACTATAGCAGAGAGGATTTCAGTCAGCATGGCTCAGCCCATGACTGAGAAGGCTGTCCTTTCAGCGGCCATGTCCACAGTCTGCTGCTGATCACGGAAGGCGTGACTTCACCATATTTACGGTGGTGAGAACATCTCTGTCAGATTACAGCAAACACGAGCTCACAGCTAATCACACATGATGACGGCGGAGCTGGTGCTCTGTGTAGACACCGGTGGAAACCGCATCTGGAAGACCTCACGGCCATGACAGCTAGATGAAGATGAAAACAGAGTACAACAGACCTCGCGTTGAGACGGCCCCGAGGAGCTGATGTACCGGAGATTTGACACACGGCTCCTCGACAATGGAAACGGAGAACCAACAGACCCACACCCCCAAAATAAGACGGATCAATGTGCTAACAAGCCCTGTGATGAGCCTCACTTCTCCTCCTCCAGCCGTTTGTTCATTTTGGGTGTTAGACACATTCATCTGCAGACCTGTGTGTGTGCGTGTGTGGGGGGGTCATCAGAATAGGAAACCGGACACAATGTCCTGGTTGGCAGCGACGAGGGGAGGACACACCGTCTAAAGAAATCAAACTGCTGCAAATGACATCAACGGAGGAGATGAAACGAGGGTGGAGGGAGGGGAAAAAACTGCAATCAACAGCAAGCCTTTTCCTATGCCACCGGGCATTAGAGGAAACTGCTCAGAGGTACGGGAGATAATCGGCCTCCGATTAGGAACTGACAGGCGTCACATTCTCCTCTGACCATATAAGAAACACTGCTATCACAGAGGCGGATCAAAACAATATGCTGCAGACAGACACACTCTATTATTCATTTCAGGGCCGCGATATTCAGGGAAGAAAAGCAGACAGCAGATCGTCAGTCTGGAGAATAAAGAAGACCTCTAAAGAGAGAGCATCAGTCTGTTCAGACAGAATGAAAAGGTGAAAACAACAAGAGCAGGTTGGTGAAGCACAACTTCTATGAAACCGAAACCCCTGCACAGGTCGAGCAAAGGCCATGACAAGAATGTCAGTATAGAAGTGTGGTTATTCTTTCCCCTCAGGGAGAATTTCATTCCGCTCTATTTGAAAGCCACTATTAATTCATCCCTCTACTTACATACTGTGGAATATACCCTCTGTGTCTAGCTCATCCTATTATATAGGAGCAGTGAGAAGGAGAAACCAACTCCAGTTCCTTTTCCCCGTTGCCTTGCTCAGGGGCACAGGCAGGAGTATGAACCCTAGCATGCATGTCTTTTGGATGGTGGGAGGAAACCGGAGAACCTGCAGGAAACCCACACAGACATGGAGAGAACTCCACACAGGAAGGGGATGGATTCAAGATAGACTCAAAGATGGGATCCAAACATAGACCTTCTTGCTGTGAGGCAACAGTGGTGACCACTGAGCCACCCTGCTGCACCTTAACACCTGTAACGTACAGAACCCTCGACAGACCCAGGAAAGATTAGTCTCTAGATTTCACAGAGACTTCAGGACAACAGAGAGGATGACATTACAGCATGTATCTGATGACAAAGCACAAACAGCCTGGGCTAAACCAAGGCGTGTGTCTATTTGTTCATGATGGATCCAGTTCTCGGGGCGTTATTCACTGTAAGGAGCGGAGGTATGATGACTGTCCAGAGCTGATCCCTCCACTGTGAGAGAGAAAAGGGCGCCTGAGGAAGAAGTGGCTGAACTTGAGAAGGAGACGGGGTGCTGTTAGAGGGCAAACGAGCCTGTCTGAGAAATCTTAAAAATACTCCTTTAACTAGGGCGCCGCCCGGAAGGCTGGAGCTGTGGTGCTTCTGCAGCCTGCACAGCGAACCTGTCCACATGCACGATAACCAGCACTGTGAGTGATGAAAAGTGCCGACCCAGTAAAGAGCTGGACCAAGATGTCACTTCAACATCGACGTCGATGCAATGCACCACCGCGCAAGTCGTATTTAAAAGGATGCAATGTGGGCAAATTAGCACTATCAGCCATTTGATGCTACAACTTTATTACTTTGCTTGAGGGGAAACAAAAACTAGCAAGAGGTTTGTGATTACACTCATTCTTCTTACTGAAAGGCAAATTAGAAAACTGATCGATAGCTGCTCTTTATTTTCCAAATCTAGTCATTTAACATAAGTGTCATTTTAGAGATTGGTACTTTTGCAGCCACATTTGAATGATCTAATTGTGTGCAGGTGGCATAGCTCAGGAGGTAGGGCAGTCGTCAAATAATTGAACTATTGGTGGTTTGATCGCTGGTCCCTTTAGAAAGTGTGTCGAGGTGTCCTTGAGCAAGACACCAAACCCCTAATTGATCAACCCCTGAGATGGAGGGGCAACTTGTCCATGAGGTTTCCCCACCTTTCACCCAGCGAGTGATGAGATAGACTCCAGCATGACTCCGCAGCTTGACTTAAGATACACAGTTGATAACGGATGGATGGATAAAGGATGGATGGATGGATGGATGAATGGACGGATGAATGGATGGAAGTTGTTCTTTCATGCAGAAATCTACGCCATAAAAGATGAAAAATCCCAATGCTGCCTGTGTTCTTTGGCTTTAACAACCAAGACAAGATGAATTTGGCATCATCCTGATGCCCCAGTGGTCAGGGGTGATGAAGTGCTTCTAGAATATGAGTGATCGCAGCCACTTCTAAGTCATTCCACCCTCACCCTCAGACTGACGTCGACCCACACAAACGGCTGGGCTGCAGACGTAGCAAAGGCACAGCGTTTTAGCGTGGCCTGTATTCAGTCCTTTTAAGAGTGGAGGGAGGTTAGTTAAAGATTCATGGGCCATGCATCCATGGCCATTTGTTTCATTGATGAGCTCAACGGTGAGGGATTAGGGGAGGCTTGCATATTGTTAAAAGTAAATTGGAGCCTTTCAATTCCGACAATATTACCCAGTCTGTCCAGTGCGAGTAATGAATTCCAGTAATGAACTGGCCTTATACAGGGGTGCACAATATAAATTCTAAAGTGTTGTACTATGTGGACCACATTTGTCACCATTACAGCCAATATTTGGTGACTGGCACAAGATGAATGTGTCCTTGGGGAACAATGAAAGAGGCCTGGCCTAATCTAAAGTGAGTCATGATAGTCTCTTAGGCTCCAGTAGCTCCAGATAATGGTCAGCGTTATAGGAGGCAGCACCGGCGACGCTGTAAAGGAACTGTAATGTTGCTTGTTCTGTGGGATTGAGCTCTGCCTTCAGTACCAGAGATCCAACGTGAACTTGATGAACCAAACGGTCGAGGGTGGCCAGTGCAGCAACCACAACAATACAAAAGGACATGTTGAGAGAGCTTTGAAGCCAAAAAAAAGGTTTGGCTATTCAGTGAGTGGTCATTCATTTTCCAAGTCTCTCATGTGAATTGGGGTCATAGGGTGATGGAGCCCATCCCAGCACTCAGTGGGCAGAGGATGGAGAAACACCCTGGACTCGTCACCAGGCCACGGCAGAGTGTATGATGTAGATATAGATAATTGTTTATTGGCCACACGGCCAAGGCCAGAGGAAATTGTTCTCTGCATGTTGTGGGGTGGTCACAGAATTCGATGGAGTTTGGGGAATTAAAGCCAGATGTCCCACATTGCACCCCATGGTGGTTTCAAACCAGCTACATCTGGCTCATCAGTTCCTGAAGCGTGCGTTCCACCACTGAGTTATCACGGCCCCCCGACATTCTGTTCATGCAGGAGAGACCAAGATATGACCGCAGGAAATAAGATTCCATCTTAATTCAGTCTTGCTTCTGTTACTGTTGATTGGGCTTAACAAGGAATCATTTCAATTAACTGAGGACTTGAACTGGGCTGATGCTCAGCCAGTAAATAACCCTTTGGCAAAAAGTTCAGCCAGTGGCATGCAAATGAGTTGAATGTCAATGGACATCAACACAAGCTCTGTCTCCCACTAACCTGGATCTAATGAGAACGTAATTCATGTGGTAAACAGTCTCAACCAGCTCGACACTCCCTCAGCCACCTGATCAATGATTCATACTGCGAGCTTTGAAATAGTTCTTTCTTTCACTGGGCTGGCTCTCCATGCAGACAGGCGAGAACCCCTCCTAACCATGGAGTGTCTGCTCCCCCCCTGATCCTGATGATGATGAGAAAACACCTTCCTTACCTCATCTGAATCCTACAACCGCTCCCAACATGGGCGAACCTTGTCAACAGACTATCTGCAGCTGCTGGTGGGAGGCTTAACTGCTGGGCTTCTTAAACATACTTCACTAGTCTTTGGCCGTAGGGGTATTCACATGGCAACACCGGGCAATGTGTGCATCACACTCCACTGCCCTCTGGTTCTTAGGAGTAAACTGGAGTTGCATTTACAGAGGTGTTGTTGCCATGGTTACGACTCAAGACCCAGTGAGGACTATGAAAGTGGCAATGATTAGCACTGTTTCCTCAATGCAAGAAGGTTCTGGGTTTGAATCCCGTCCCAGGTCCTTGGTGTGTGGAGCTTTCATGTTCTTCCCATGTCTGTGTGAGTTTCCTCCAATTTCTCTGGTTTCCTCCCACCCTCAGAAAGACCTGCATGATAGGGTTCATACTCTTGTCTGTTCCCCTGAGCAAGGCAGTAGGAAAAGGAACTGGAGTTGATCCCCAGGTGCTGCAGCTGCTGTACAATAGGATGGGTTAAATGCGGAGGACACATTTTGTTGAATCCATGTACAATGACACATGCTAAATTGTAGCTTGGTCACATTCAACGTCAAATACCAGACGCATACGTGCCTTTAACCATATAAACTAACGTATTAAAGTCTCAACAGCAAACCACAAACAATGCTATGATTTGCCCACCAACCAGCTGCATAACTACTGCCCATGCACAAGACCACCAGGTGGGAAACATAAACCTGATTAGTATGGATTAACCAATGAAACCCTTAAATACTGGGGGACGGCATGGCTCAGTGGGTAGAGCGGTCACCTGACGATCGGAAGGTTGCAGGTTCGATCCCCGCATCTGCAGAGAAGTGTGTCGAGGTGTCCTTGAGCAAGACACTGTGCCCCTAACTGCTCTGCCCTGTGATAGACTCGTGACCTATACAGGGTGTACCACACCTTTCGCCCAATGAGATCGGAGAAAGGCTCCAGTTCCCCCGTGACCCGATATCAGATAAGCGGTTGATGATGGCTGAATGGATGGATGGATGGACCCTTAAATACTGGCGTTCAAAGGTGTGTCCCACCTTTCACCCAATGAGTGCTGGGATAAGCTCCCGCATGACTTCACGAACTGCCTTCGGATAAGGGGTTGTTGATGGATGGATGGATGATGGATGGATACTTTGTGAACAAGTGCTGCAACATTTTGCGACACCCTGAAAAACACGTGTAAATGTCACTCAGTTTAATCACATGTGCACCCTCTCACACGTGCTCCTACACCCCGAGCGGAGCGTCTGAGGAGAAACGTCAGATGTGTGGAGGTTATTACTCTGAACATCTGATCGTGACAATTTCTTTGCATATCAAACCAAAAAAACTAGGCCACGAGTTTAGACCAAGGATCGTATAATTTTCCAAAATGATCACAGTCGGGTGCAAAGGGCAATAAAACAGAGACACAACTCTCTCCTCACTTTCCATAATGGGGTCAAGTGTTAAATATGCCAGCACTCACTAAATTTCATTTCCCTTCCCTCTGATCTCATTATCTGGGCCCTACACTGTGCCTCATTGGTGGTGTATTCTTCAGCTTTTTTTCCCCTCTTCCCATGACTCTTTAATTGCCCCCAAGGCTAGTGTCTACACCACCTCTACTGGGTAAATCTTTTGCCAGCGCAGCATCAGCCAGGCTTCGTTTATAAATGATGATCGGCATGAATGTGAGCCTTTATTCCTGAATGCACCAAAGTCATCGCCAGACTCGTTCCAACATGAACAGAACTAGAATGGCACATTATAGTTCTACATTAGCATGCAGCATACCTATGGGGTTTCTAGACAACATAGACATGTGTGAGAGCTCGAGTTGAGCTAAATATTGATCAGGGGAAGAAAGTGAAAAAGAGAATTAGATGGTCTCTCAGTCTCCTTCCTCACAGCCACACATGTACGTCTGAATTTGAAATCAAATACTGACCAAGTGAGAGTCTCTGAGGCCACATCTATGTGCACGCTGCCGGAAAGCGTGTGCACTCCAAGTTTATGGTAGTTCACTTTTCAGATCTGAAGAAGAGCGCAGCAGGGAACAAATTAACACAGTCTTGTGAGCTAGATGTGGAACGCAGCGCCCAGAATTAGCCACTAAAGGTAAACCATCAGCAGATGTGGATGTTGGACTTCATGCAGCATAATGGGGTTGTGATCTGGGGCATGTGGAGGTATTTCAGTACAACATTAACTCACTAAAAATACACTTTAGATCGTCTCTACGTGACCCGGTGGTGTGCTAGTTGGTTAAAACTATGACACAACACTGGAACTGTGTTTGCTTTAGTCTTCTCATCTGTCATAAATAAATGATAATGGATGATTTAATGTTTTGTCCAAATGTATGCTAGCTCGTGGTGCGTTTGGCTCTGTTGAGATGTGTTTGCCATGTGTCTGTCGTCATGTGGTCCTGCTCCCCTGACTAAGGGCTTCAAGTGTGTCTCCTGAGCTCACTGACTGAAAAGTGACACCAGGTGCTTGGCCAGGTGCTGGTGATGGAGGAAGGGCCCATCGAGTCAATATGAAGAAAGTGAAAGGTAAGGGAAGGAAAAACAGATGCCTCGCTTAATGAGGGTGCTGCCATTAAGTAGTACAACACTGCCTGTTCTCCCCAACTCAGCAAGAACAGGATGCTGACATTTAAGCACTTTAAATCAAGGGACATGTACGACAGGGTGCCCACGATGAGACCCTCTGCTGACGGAGCCTCTGGGCTGATAATGTGTGCATATGAGGAGGTAGCAGAAGAAATGAAGGTGGGGGACTCTGTCAGCTGAACACAGGTTGTACGGATACGTGGAGCCCATGCACAACGCAACCTTGACAACATGTTACGGTGATGCTTGGTCGAGGGGCAAACACAACAGATGGATCGTCCCCTTCCCACTTTAATAAACGCTAATACGTAATTTTAAACAGTGGCCTTGATGATGGAGTGTGGCAATATGTGCTGTAATGGGAGAAGCTCTCACTGAGGCTAACTCATGGCCACTGGCTGGAAGGTGCATATTGCATACTCAGGTCTAGAACCCAGCAATGAGCCTTTAGGTGTACCAGATAGAATTATGGCTGCTCTGATAGTGAAAACCACATAATGTGGTTATAATTTGGCTGGAAGTGGTTTTGTTTTCACACTAAAGAGGATCCAGCTTGGATGCCACAGGATGATACAGTGCATATGAAAAGTTCCTGTCACCAACACTTATCTGAGTCTCTTCTCAGGAGTGGAGGTTAACTTAATAGGTGATAACAATCAAGACTTGCTACCTTTGACTGATCATCTGGTCAAGCTCCAAGAACCAAGTGCAACAACTAAATCGGTCAAACAAAACAGTTATGGACGAGCAGTAATCTATTTAGGGTGCAAGATTCTAAATCCTCTTCCCAATTTTCCCTCACACCCAAACAGAGTTAACCAATGTTCATATCAGATCCCCATCAGCACAAGCTCAGGTGTGCTTAGAAAAATCCTTATGCCCTTCACCAAACCAGGGCTCTTATTTTCCTCCTCACTCATACCTAGTCTTTATGCTTTCTTCCCTTGTGTCCACGTGGAGCCTCTCCTCCATCTCTCTTGTCTCGACCATATAGTTTCAGAGAAGTCCTAGACAAATACAAGTGTTATCATCATCACACAAGGCTTTGGGGGCCACGGTAGCTCAGTGCTCAGGGACTGACGAGGCAGAGGCTGCAGGTTCGACACCACTGTGGGGCATCTGACCTTAGTTCCCCAAGCTCCATTTGAAGTCCATGTCCACCCCCACAACTTGGGGATGATTTGTGACAGTTAAATACGGACCGCTCTCATTATCATAACACAAGGCTACAAGATGTCTTCCAGGTGGGTTTTCAAATCCTATGGGATGCTTAATCTATAACAGAGACTACAGTGCTGGTTCAGAAAGTATATGGTGGACTGTGAATAATTTAACAGTCATTGATTTTAGCGAGAGTCAAAGTCTATATTTGAACGAATGAATCACAGTGTGGTGAAAAGTGGTGCAAGGTCAGAGTTTCATGTCGCCGTGTGGAGCACCATCTTGCCTGCTAGCATGCGTGGCCGGATCACCCGATAGGCTTTTGGCTCGTTCAGATTAATTTGCCGAAGCTGTGCTCCATCTCATCTTTGCCCAGAGTGTCCATGGCGAACTATGGATCCTGAAATTATCAGATGGTGGTGCTGCAACAATGCAAACAGAAAATCTGGACAATTTGGGGGGGGGTCGGGTCCCAAATGAAAACGGTCCAGTTTCCAGAGTGTGACCAGTCTCACTCCCTGAAAGCTACAAGTGAGAGATGTGCTCAGATCAACATGGTGTATGTCGGCCCGAGGCTGAGCTCAACCCGGACCTTAACTTAATTTCTAACAAGAAACGTGATGGCATAAATGATCTGACAGCCCGGAGACCTCTGAGAGCATCTCTCACTGCAGAACTCTGAAGAACTGTTACTAAATAATTCAGCATGATGTAAGTGATAATTTACTGAGCTAAATGACATAAATCAATTGATGAGACCCTGAACTGGTTTGAAGAATGAACGTCATCTTGTTTCCACTCTGTACTTATTATTTCACAAGGGGGGCTCAGTAGCTCCGTGGTAGAGAGCGTGCTTTGGGAGCTGATGCACCAGATGTTGCAGGTTTGAACCCACCATAGGATATCAGGGCATCCAGCCTTGAACCCCCACTTTTAGGCTTATTTAGGCATGGAAGAAGTTGATTGGAAGACTGGCTTCACAATCTGCAGGGGAACATTTATGAGAACCGATTCATACCTAGTGCAGACGCATGAGGGTATTTGTGGAAACGTGACTTTTTCTTTGGGTTTTGGCTATTCATCCACATGTAAAGTGGATATCAGGTCACTGAAAATGGACCTTTTGTCTTCATCCCTTTTTAAGAACCTGCACCAGTTTGCCATCATCTAGCTTCCACAGATCACAGCTATTGATCAGCTGCCGTTTTGTTGTCTGGGGTCAGAAACACCTAAAAATAAACTGAGATAAAATGTAAGAATTATTTTCCCACAACCTCTTGATGACTGCAGCATCACCGCCTTTTCTGTTTCACAACTACCAATCCTGCGGTATGCTAAACATGTACAGTTCCCCCACTAAATGTGACCTCACCATCAGCCCCTATGGATGTGAGACCTTCGAAAGCACCTCATGCAGGGGGTCAGTTCTGCTGATGCTTGGAATAGAAAATCCAGAGAAACAGCACATGTATTTTAATCTCACTCAGTTCAAGGCTATGTTAAGACCAAAGGAACATCTTGTAATTGCACCTAGACTGTCCTTTAACAGTGGGCCTTGCATCGATGTAGCCTTGGGAGGAGAGAAAAGCAGCAGGCTATCGACGAGGGAGCAGCCCAGCTCATAATGGATCTGTGTCCATGGCTTCTCCTCAGCATGCAAAGCTCATTCTTTCTTGTCTCGCCCTCTCCTTCACGTTTTCTCGTGTCTGCCAACAGCTGATGTTTTTCTCTTGTTCCTGTTGTTTTGGAAGTGTCCTTGACAAATTGACTTCTCATGCACCTTGCGACAGACTATGCAACGGTACCACATAAAAAATGCCACATGTGACTGGAACTGCCTCCGTGCCTGGAATGACTCCGTCTGCTTCGGATTTTGCAGTCAGAGGCTCGTTTCAGACAGAGACGGCCTCTGCCTCGTTCACATCACAGCCAGCATTTTACCTTTCCATCTGATTCTACTGTAGTGCCGAGTTCTCTAAATAGAAACCAGAATAGAGGTCCATTCTACATGTGATGATTAGTCCCCACATTGTGGGGGTAGATATGGATTAAGTTGGAGTTTGGGGGATTAAGGCTGGATGCCCTTCCTGACACCCTGCAGTGGGTTAGAACCCACAACCTCTGGCTCGTCAGTTCCCAAAGCACACTCTCTACCAATGAGCTACTGTGACCCATACAGAATAGAATAGAATAGAAAAGTTTAGCCTTTGCCTCGTGACCCTAGGCTGGTTGAATTTGTTCTCTGCATTAAACCTATCCTATTGTAGAAGGGGAGTGAACGCAGGTGGCGCATGGCACTCGGGTAGCAGTTTGGAGTTCAGGGTCTTGCTCTAGGACACCTGACCAAACTTTCTGAAGAGGCTGGGAATTGAGCCACCAATCTCTGATTATATGACAACCACCCTCCCTCCCTCATCAAATAGCAGTGACCGAAGAGTGTTTGCCTGGCGTCTCCCCAACGTTGAGCCCAGGTCTCTGAGAGGAAGTCATTATGATGCACATCACGGACACCAGAGGGACGACTGGTTTTAAAGGCATACACATCCTAACTGATCAAGCCAAGCAGGCAGGCAGGCAGCAGTTTGTGAGGCTGCGTTTGGCTGAAGGTCATGATATCTGAACACCGCAATAGAAAAAAAACAACCTCTAATTAAATATCACTTCTGACTCCTTTAAGTGAATGAATGTCACGCTACATTTCATTTCTGGAAAGCAACGGTGAATGTGAGCCTCTATCAGCATTGCCTTCTGCCCCCTGTTTTAAGCCTGCCAAAGCAATCTATCAACTGCATGTTTTGAGAAGTAAACTCAAATGTGTCTTTAAGTGTCAGCAGTGGATTCATGTGTGAGCCCTTTTTAGGGGGGGGGTGTGAAAAGGACTGCTGACTAATGATCTGTGGAAGATTTTATCATCAACAAGGGGACACTCGGAGCTCAGTGACTACAGGCTGCATCACTTCTTTATGCAGAGTAGTTTGACTGAATGATCAAATTATCAATCCATCCATCCACCCATCATTAACCATTTATCCAAAGTCAAGTTGGAGAGTCATGTTGGAGCCTATCCCATGGCTAATTGGGTGAAGGGTAGCGAAACACCTTGGACAGGTCACCACTTCATCTCAGGGGTTGAGCACTTAGGGGTTCAGTGTCTTGCTCAAGGACACCTCGACATGGGCCGGAGATCAGGCCACCAATCTTTTGATATGAGACGACCAGCCTACCTCCTAACCTGTGGCACTAACTAAACCTCATAAGGAAATCCATTTCGTGCCATTCTACACTAGGATGATGTGATGCTCAGGGTGAAATTTGTGTTCACTGGTGGAATGTGAACGAACCTGTAAGGGTTCTGTTCTGTCAGTTAAAAAACCTGTACCGCAGAGCGTCTACCCCGTATAGGCAGTCTTCCCACCATCTATAAGCAGAGTTTGTGCAGCCTTGATGCATGTAAAGTGACCTGGATGATGGCTGGAGGATACTCGTCCTATGTGGGGCATCACAGATTGCATTGGATCTATAAGTCCCAGACCCGCATCGCTGCAAGACTTCAGGGACACAAAATGCTTAAAGCAATACACTGGTAGGTAGAGGCTTCCCTGTTTGCTTTCAGTCTGTTCTTCTCTGCCTCAATCCACAGCCTGTTTTTCTATCCAAGCTCATGATAGAATTTACTGTGTTTCCCCTACAGACAAATTACCAAGCCCTGTGCAGCATCATCCACACAGGCTGGGCATCATTCAATATGGTAATTTATGGTTGCTCGGTGGAGCTACATTGGGATAAAACTGGGTTGTTGCATTTGCTATGTAGTTTGGTGGTCTGAATTAATCCATCCATCATAAACCTCTTATCTGAAGTCTTGGAAGTTATGCTGGAGCTTATCCTAGGGCTCATTGGGTAAAAGGTGGAGAAACACCTGGGACAGGTCACCATTCCATTGCAGGGCTCAAGCAGTTAGGGGTTCAGTGTCTTGCTCACGGACACTTTGACAAAGTGAGGTCTGAAGCATTTGAGTGTTAT
>OMLC01097219.1:0-10859 GCA_900302585.1 Regalecus glesne
TCTACAACCCCTGGCAGCAGCCATTTATTTGCTGGTGCACATCAAGATCTGTAAAATTCTAGCCAGACAATCAAGAGGTGAAATAGCACCAAATACACATTTTGCCAGACAGGCTCGATGTGTCCATTATAAATATATATATATATATATAGTCAAACAGTCAAGCTTTACCAGTTTGAGATATCCATGGCTTATCAAAAACTAACTTTCCCAGTGCTTGGAAATCTATTTTCACATTTGCCGATTGCCCCGGTATTTTTGGGTGAATGTATGGACCCTATGAATAATGCTGCTTTATCCCCTAATCTGGCCATTTACTCAGATCCAACTTGAGCCTCAATGTATCGAGCTTCAAAACCATACGGAGGAATCACTGGCACTGTTCAATAACCGAGTCAAACATAAGCACCAAATGAATCTCTTTAAGGACTGGCATGGAACACAAAGAGCCGCCATGTCAGCTGCCACTAATGAACGAGAACACGGTGGAAAGCACAGTGGGGACTTAGAGGATGCAGCCATGGAAAGATGAAGAGACGGAGATGTGATCGAAGAGCAACTGTGTGAGTAAGCCTTCAATTATCAAAGGAGGAGATGACCTGTACTCACCCCTGTTGCATTAGCTCAAATACTGTCAGAAGAAAAGAAAACACAGAGAATGAGAGGAGAACACAAAGGCCGTCCATTGTAATCATTCAATAAGCTTTGACCAATGCGGTCACCGACGCCAACATATCTCGGAGGCAAGTTAATACCAACGGACTCTCAAGAGTCCGTAATTACACTACAATATGTTTTGTAAGCAGATGAGGAGTTTGGCGTTTCACACAAGCAGTCCTCCTCAATGTGACCTGGCAGCACAGAAGGAAGCGTTCTGCGTGATGCATCAGCCTCAAGGCTGTGCAGAGGGGATGAGAGATGATCTGCGTTACCGAGTAAAAATAACTCCTTTCTGACACGAGTGTGAAGCACTGCGGGCTGATGGGAAGAAAGTTCGAGGTAAAGGGAGAAGAAGAGAGAAAGAGGAAGAAGGGGGCAGGAAGGAGTTATGGTGTACATACCCATGTGAAGGTTATCCTCTGCAGGATCATCCAAGACCTGCAACAATAGCATGCCAGAAGGAATAGTCATTGTGAACAAGGGGTTTCTATCAGAGAGGCTGCGAGTCATCACAACAACAGATGGCTGTGGAAAATATCGGCTCTCAAACTCTGTTATGAGAAAGTATCGAAAGCTTTTCAGACCGGCTCCATTTAGCCAGTGTTGAAGGATAGGTTCACTTCTGAGAGCCCCGAGCCCTTTTAAAGAGGAGATGCGTCGTGGCTTTTGAAGGCTTCCATAACCGCATAATCAGGTTTCGCTCGAGCTCAATGAGAATGTC
The DNA here is from genome assembly GCA_900302585.1 of Regalecus glesne. Taxonomy (NCBI): domain Eukaryota; kingdom Metazoa; phylum Chordata; class Actinopteri; order Lampriformes; family Regalecidae; genus Regalecus; species Regalecus glesne. The sequence continues at coordinate 1,382 of OMLC01097219.1, forward strand.
CTTTTCATACTGAGATGATTGGCTGGGTTTTTGTCTGCAGGGTTTTAAAACATGTCCAACAGCATTTATTTGAGGTATGGGCTCAATGGAAGTGAAGCTACACTTTAGACACATAGACACTCATTATAGGTCCATCATCTCAACAGCACCAAATGGAGATCCAGTAGGATTTGGGTGGTGAGAAAACAAGGCCCATGGGCAACACTTCAGAAGCAGAACAACAGCTCTGTGACACAGGGCACTTTAGAATGTGCTTTTTCACAATACACGTTATTCCCTACATTGTGTTTTCATTTTGTGGCTGATCCCTCCATAGTACATTAATGATGCATTTGATGCCTACGGGCAGTTGTCAGAAATACTGACGAAGGGATCTAACTTCAAGTGTTGAGACTGCAGTTCTGCTGTAGTTCTACTACCTGTCGAGTCTCTTCCCAGCCATCTGTGACAGTTCTTTATAGAACTCTCAAATGTTTTTAATCTTCACCTCTGTGAAGTCTCTTAATTATTCTGCTGACTGAACTGGAGGCTCACAGGAATCAATGGGATACCATGATGAGTGTGATCCCCGCCTTGGGCGCGCACGCACACACACACACACACACACACACACACACACACACACACGCAGATGTGCGCGTGTGCGTCTCCGTGTGCTCTTCATGAGTGAGCACACTAGAGGAAGAGATCTATCACTTTTTGTTGAGAAGTCATTACTGTTAGCATCCTCAATGCCATAGCTCAGTGGTTGTCAACAGGTGGTGCGTGTACCATCAGTGGTACCTGAGCTATCTGGAGATGGTACATGAGAAGATTGATGAATAGCCTATTTGATAAGCCTAAAGAAGAATCAACAAATCAAAAAGTAATCATACTTGCATAAAAGGAAAACCCGATGTAAACCACAAAGATAAAGCAAACAACTGAAGATAAGACAAATCAATTAAAAATTACCCAGTTAAAATAGTTAGTCCTCTAATCAACATTATAAAATTCCTAATGGTAAATGGAAGCGTTTTTGACAGAACTGACTGGCTCTTCGACACACCTCTCATAGTTTGGTTGCCACTGGTAATGAGAGAGAAGCCCTCTACAAAAGCTAACCCTAGCTAACCAGCTACTGGATCACTTTTGGTGTATGAATAGTCATTTCTGTGGAGGAAAGAAACGGACAAGTGGCTCAAGCATGTTGGAATTAAAATCAAAATGGTAACACTGGATGTTACACACCAGTAATAGTGCATTCATGAAGAAAGTTGAACTCAGCTTGACACTTGGATCACTTCTGGTGGCGACTTTGACGGAGCACCAATAATACAAGTTGTAACAAGCCATTTAGCAAAGTTACGCACTGATTTCAGGAGGTACTTCTCTGACGATGAGGATAAATCATCTAGACTTGACTGGATGCACAATCCATTGGTGCCTGGTATTAGTGACAGCAACCTGCTTACCAATCTGCACGAAAAACAACAACATTGAGGCAGCTGCAGGACCCTGGCATCAAATCCCACTTATTATATTCCACGCTCACACACACACACACACCACTCTGGTGCATTGCACAGGAAGAATTTCCCCAATCAACCTAAACACATGCTGAACAAACTGCTCCCGGTTGCATCAGCATATTTGTGCGAGGTGTCATTCTCAGTGACGACCCAAATCCCAAACCAGTGCAGGAACAGACTCTCTTTAAAGAAGAGACTCACGTTTGTCACCACACAGACCTCCAGAATGTCAAAGTTCACAAGTGAGAGACGAGGTCAAGGGTCACACTGATTGTCAGAGGTTTTTCTTTTCTCTTTTTGGGTAGGATTTTTTTCGTATTACTATTATTTTCATCATTATCATCATTATCATTATTTAATAAAGAATTGGGTTTTTTTTACAATATACAATTTTCTCTCAATGTTCGTCATAAAAATATTGAATGCAAGTGATATGGTTAATGTCATGCTTAAGAGGTGCTACTTCTGGTTGAACAAAGTGTGACTGGTGGTACATTGAACCAGAAAAGGTTGAGAACCACTGCCGTAGCCAGCCAGACAACTTTCATTGAGACAGACTGCCTGTCACCATAGCATCCAACCTTATCAGCACTGCTGCCATCTCGCTGGGATTGGAAAGCACTCTGATAATGTCACTGGGGAGCAGCAGGCATGCCAAGTCCTCTTTCCAAATAGCCCTCACCCATCACCCTTGATTAACAGCAGCCTCCGTGAAAAACTGAGAGCCAATCAGTCGAACTCAAAATGATTCCTTGGCCTTGTGAATAACAAGATACTGTCAGAGTGAGGAGCATGCGTTTTGTAAGATTGTGATGCAAAGGGCAGTCTTTTTAGGGTGTGGTTTAAATGACTGCTGGAGATTTGGGAATATTTCAGACAATGATCTTGATGATCTCGATGATCTCGGAGAAACGTTTCCAAAAACATCATGTGCCCTTCAGTTTCCACTTCCTTGGTTGCAGGAAAACTGAGCTTTACTATCTATCGCTTCTCTGTCTTCATCCACAAGCTTAAAACCAAATGATGTGGTTCTTCACTTTTTCTCAGGCTTTTGCCATGAGACAGTAGGCCCACTGGACCTTCTCCTCTTTGCCCTTCTTCATGATCAGAGACATCTTGAACACACGCTGTGTGGATTCCAAAAACATAAGATTCACCGAAAAAGCTGTAACTCTTTTCATCAGCGCTCTTCCTGTCACCATGGGTAACCACTGTCCATGTGATAGGAGTCATCTTTGGAAAAACTTCTCAAAGATTTCCTCCAGCTTTGTTTTAATGTGCAACGGTGACAATTCCCATGATTTATGCAAAATTTACTGAAACACGCAGCATTTACCATATTCTGATCAAGTCGGCCTTGCCATCAACTCTCATGACATAACGACTGCCGTCAACTTTTGTGAAAATCAAGGCTGCCGCTGGAGCCTCATTTTCAAACAACAACACCCATTTCAAGTCCCATGACTCCTCAGCCAGTTTGGTCTAGGATCAGATCCTGAATCCATCTACTGTATGGAGTAGCTCTCACATGGTGATTATCAAACAGTAATAGATTCACTTCAGGTTAATGGCCAATTTTCATTACGCTGTGGAGTCTTGACTTCACGTAAGACTACACTCCAGATAATAAGGGCTCCTTTTTTACAAGCCAGGATTGGTCCTAACAGTGTAAGGGTGGAAACGGCCTTAGATGGAGCTTGGGGGATTAAGGCCCGGATGCCCTTCCTGACGCCCCATGGTGGGGTTAAACCCGCAGCATCTGGCTCATCAGTTTCTGAAAGGCACACTCTACCACTATGCATACCACAGATATCACATCCCCCACTTTATACTTTTACGCTGCGTCTAAGCCCCCTAGTTACTTCTAAATGCATAGCTATGAAAAAAAGTCGCGTACAACATGATGTCTCCAGCTCACTGGGACCTGTTGCTCTGTGCAATCCAGCTCTTCCAAAGGGGAGCTCTCCCTCATCCCATGGCTCTTATAATCTTCCTGTTAGGAGTAGGCCATGATTTAAGATCCATTATCTTTCACATTAAGTGTCTTCAAGCTTCAGGTCAGATAATCCGATTAGAGTCTGCTGTGGTGATTCCAGTCCATCCCAGTCCATCCAAACATTGATTTTGCTCTTCTAAATATCCAGTCCATGTTAAATATGTATTTCACTCTTCATAATTTAATGACTTCCCTACAACGCCGACTTTCTATTCCTTACTGGAACCTGGCTTAAAGCTGGGGATTGGTCCCCTCTAGTGGAGCTCTAGCTCTAACTCTCTGAATACACCTAGGTTAAAAGGTCATGGTGGACGCATGGTAGCTACCTTTAAAGACCATTACACTTGTATCGCTGCTACTTTGAGTTCTTTTAACGGTTTGAAATTTCGTCTTTTTTAATTGGATAGGGCCATTATAGTCGGTACGTTTAACATTCATCTTGATAAATCTTCTAATGGGTGGCCTGCGGTAGCTCAGCAGCCAGAGGGTTCTCTTTGGGAACTGACGAGCGACCACAGGGCATCAGGAAGGGGCATCAGGCCTTATTCTCCCCTTAAGCTCCATCTAAGTTTGTGTCCGACCCCACAATGTGGGACTAATCATGACACGTAAAATGGGCCTCTCTCATTGATAAATCATTTAATACATTTGTCACAGATTTTTAAAAAATAATTTCTGAAATCTCTTAAACTTGCACAAGCATGTTTGTGGCCCCACACGTAACCGTGGACACACCATTGATTTATGTCTCGATGTATGCTTAATGATCCAGGTAAGAGAATCACAAAAAGGATGAATGGGTTAAACTGGATAAGAAGTTTATTCAGAAATTCTGAATAAACTTCTTACCCAGTTGAACCCATTTTCACCCTGAATGAGAGGTCATGATTAGTTCCCCACGTTGTGGGGTCGGACACGGACTTGGCTGTAGCTCGGGGGATTAAGGCCAGATGCCCGTCCTGATGCCTCGACTCGGACTCGAACCCGCTGCCTCTAGCTCGTCAGTTTCCGAAGCGAGCGCACGAACCACTGAGCTACTGCGGCCCACTTTGATGCTTCCTTACGGAACATTTCATTCACTCTTTATCTTTCATAAGCATTCAGCGACTATGTTCTCGAGTTGCTTTTTCAGTCTGGCCAGCAGCCCTCCTGACTTCACCGATATTAATGACCAATTTAGTTGGTCTAATGATTTGTGTACATCTGCTCTTGATTTTTAAACTCCATATACTCCCAGGGCCGTCCCAGTTATTAAAACAACCCCTTACATCAATGAAGGCACCCATCGTCAAAGGGAAGAATGTAGGGAGGCCGAACGCGGTTGGAATAAATCTCCTCTTGACGTTCACCAAATCCACACGAAGGTGTTATCACTGAATTTGAACCAAACTGTTAAACACTCGAGAGCTGCTTCATTTTCGGACTGATTAATGTTAATAAATATTATGGAAGGCTATTATGGAATAATACTATCCATCACCTTGTTAATGCCTCCTCCCTACCGTCTCTGCCTCTTCTGCAAATAACAGTAAAAATGTCTTGTCATTATTTAATGATACGATTGATGATGGTCCAAGATCCAATTTTGCAAACCCCCGTTTTGCTCCCATCATTCACCGGATTTTAATATTGGAATTTGCTCTAATGTCTCTGCAGTTCCTTTTAAATACTGTATAAATAATATGCGTGCCTGCCTCCTTGCAGTCCTCACGATATAGCTATGATCATTTTTTGAAAATCCATACTCCCTGGTTAAGGTCCAGGTCTGCTCTCTCTATCTACCACTGTCTTACTTCAGCCTCTCCGCAAGACACCCTCTCTCAATCCGGCAAGAATAGATCATTACAGACCGACTACCAAATCTTCTCTTTTATCCAAAATCCTTGAAAAATCGTTGTGGATCAAATCCCCGAGCTGTTTGAGGGGCATAACGTTTCCAATAAATTTCAACCCGGCTCTCATCAAAAGCACGTTAGCGAGACTGCATTACGAGTGTCCACTGATAGTCTTATGTATGCTGATGAAGGTGAATACTCTATTGTTGTTCTTCTAGATTTAAATGCTGCCTTAGATACCATCCATTATGCCACCTTACTTGATAGGTTGGAGATTTAGGTTGGTATCTCTTACCCCAAATCTCTGTAATACTCCTCTCCAAACAATCTGTTTAATGGATTCTCTGGACTATTTCAAACAGCTTCTAAAAACTCCTCTTTTCAGATGAGCTTTTATCGGAGCTGTTGCGGTTGTTTTTTTTTTTATCTCGGTCCGTTTCTTTCTCCGTCATGTTTAATTTTCATTTTGTTTGTTATCCATTTACTCAGCGGTAGTCTGGCGATCTGAAGGTCGCAGGTTCGATCCCGGCGCCTGCGGAGAAGTGTGTCAAAGTGTCCTCGAGCAAGACGCTGTTCCCCTAACTGTTCTGCCCTGTAATGGACTGGTGACCTGTCCAGGGTGTTCACCTGCCTGTTGGCCAATGAGGACTGAGATAGGCTCCTGTCCCCCAGCGAGCTGATTTCAGAGAACCGCTCGCCTATGGATGGCTGTTGGCTTTATTTTTTGATTATTGTATGTAAAGCACTTTTTAATTGTTTTTAAATGTGCTATAGAAATAAGTTTGACTTTCTTATTTACTTACCTCCACCAGTTTGACAATATTTAGATGGTCCAGTTTTTTAAGGATGGCAATCTCTTGATAGACCCTTTCAAGAGGTCCCAAAACTTTGGGGTGCTGTCCCTGGGCTGCTTTGGGTCCTCTGGGGGGCGGACGACCTGCAGATGACCATAAACAAACCATGCACAACCTTACAACATGACCCACTTTTCTTGATCAGTTTCAACTATGTGACAGCATGACAGGAATCATTTTGAACCACTTTTTTCTTTTCCTCTTGTTTTTTTGTTCATTGACCAGATGATGAAGTTACATGTTGGCTAAAGTCATTAGAGGCAGTCTAGCAGAAAAAAATAGGTTTTTTTGTACGTATAAGAAAATCGTTAAAGTTTTTTTTCACATTTTTTTAAGATATTATCTTTCAAGAGTCTTACAAAAGCTTGTGTAACTTAATGGCACTATTCTTTCAGATGTTAATAGTGCTTCAGTGCAAATGACTTGCATTTGCACCTCAAACTTCCAAATATTCAAAAGGCCTACCTGTACTTGTAATGAGTATTTTGAATTATAAGTTGCCATTCATAAACTCAAGTATAAGCCCCAAAAAAGAGAACAAGTTGCCCCAAATAACATGTGTTTCATTATTTTCTCATTATTTGGAGTTGCAGAACAAAATAATGGAAAACCTGAACAATTTTCATTGTTACAGTTGTTGATATTTTTGTTATTAATTTGGGTAACATAACAAAGTAATAAATCAAATTTATTTTTTGTTCCTTGTCTAATTTTACAATGCTTTTAATTCTAGATCCTGCTAGGTTTAAAACTTTTAGGCTTAAAAATGTTGGGTGCAAAAGAAAAAAAAAACAGACAAGAAGTAAATGTTGACTTTCACTAATACAGTAGATGGAATAAATATAAGATTATTATGGAAGCATTGTGTTATTGGTTGGAAATCAGGCAGTACAGTGGTGCAGCAGGCGGTGCTTTTGCCTCCTGGTTCAAATCCTGTACCAAGTCTTTTCTGTGTGGAGTTTGCATGTTTTCCCAATATCTGAATGGGTTTCCTCCGGGTGCTGTGGTTTCTTTCCACTGGCGCCGTATTGTGTGTTTTTTTTTTGGAGCGGCATAGCTCAGTATCTAGAGCGGTTGTCTGGCAATTGGAAGGTTGCAAGTTTGATCCTCCGTTCTGCATGCAGCATGTCGAGGTGGCCTTGAGCAAGGCACTGAACCCTTAAGTACCCTGAGCACTACATGATGGCTGCTTATTGCTCCTATACAATAGGATGGGTCAAATGCAGAGAATTGTAAATTTACCCTTATGGGACTGATAAGGGAAAAAATATCATTATTATTATGTGTTCAGCTGAATTGATAAAAATATCATTATTATTATGTGTTCAGCTGAATTGATTACCTTTTTTGGGTTCCATGCATGTATGTATGTACGTATGTACGTATGCATGTACGTACACACTTCAACACACTTCTATACAAGTGCCCGGATTGAACCTGCAACCTTCCAATCACCAGACGACCACAAATCCCTGCCCTCCCCAGAAGTTGTATGCATGTATAAAATGAAAAGCACCATTTAGATATATATATCTATATCAAAAGCAAAATGAATACAGATGCGGTAAAATAATGCAACGGAACAGGGCCGCAGCAGGTTAGCTGTGACAGTGCTCACTTTGCAGACTGACTAGCCAGAGGCAGCAGGTTCGAACCCACTGCAGGGCATCAGGAAGGGCATCCAGCCACAACCCCCCCCCCCAAGCTAAGTCTGTGTCAACGTGGGGACTCATCATGACACATAAAACAGACCTCTCCGAAAATATGACAGAAAGAATAAATTGAACAAAAACCGACGGAGCAGAAGAGAAGAAACATACGTGGGAAACCACATTGCTTCATCAGCCTCTTCTTCGATACCACTTTCATGGCCTGGAAGAGAGTGGAGAGAGAGATTTCATCTATAAGCTATGGAGGAACAGAAGTCTTAATGCAGAATAATTACATAGAGCAGATATAACAGTATGAGAGAGAAATCTGACCTCTGTCTCTGGAGCATGTGAAAAGCAGTCAGTGCATTGATAACCAGCAGTAAAGTAGTTCAAATGCCTATTCAAGAGGCCCAGCCATTCATCTTTTAACATAGCATGCCGTAAAATCACCACACTGGTCCAGAAAAACCTGCTCATTGCAATCAAATACAAAGCTTTCTATCCCCAGTTAGCCACGAATACTCCGGCACGATTTCAAACCAGCATTCATCAGTGTTTGGTTATTCAAAGAGAAATAAGGGAAAAGAGTGTTAACGACTTGGCTTTAGTGAAAGGCTATTGGTTCGGAGTAACTGCTGTGTTAGTCGACAGCAGAAGCCCAAGCTCAACTAGGAACCTTCCCAGTTCTAGCAGTAGCAAAGATCAACCGATTCACAGAATGCCGATGAAGCCAAAGGCCGATCCGAACACTCTCACACTTCCTGCAAAGACGCTGCTCACATGCACTGTTGAGTATGGAGGACACCGAGCGAGGCAAAAGGTATCATCAGTAATTAGTGAATGGACTTCATTTATCCAGGGCTTCTCTAGTCTACCGACCACTCGGAGGGCTTCAGAACGTATGCCTCGCATTCAGCCATTCAGACACACCCTGACACACTGGAGGTGGACAGTCCTACCTGCTCATCAGAAGCACTTAAGTGTTCAGTGTCTTGCCTCAAGGGCATTTCAACATGCTCTCTGGATGAGCTGGGGATCAAACCAGCAGCCTTGTGCTGCATGTCAGCACAATAGTGATCGTGGTACAGATTTAGGAGAGAAAGAAACAAGAGAGCACCAGTGCTAGGGGGGAAACATGACACAGCAGCAGCAACCACAGCATTGCAGTTGTCCTGTTCAAGTAACTGAAGCAGTTGAATGATGCTACAATAGATGTTAAATAACCTGACAAGGGACAGCAGCCGGCGGTGTCCCTACTCACACCTCGCCTGGCTGTCAAAGCTAGAGACACTAGTCTCCAGAGCAGTGGCATTATTGGGCTCTTTAGCTTGTAGAATCCCAAAGAAACACCAGAGCAGACATCAGACAAGTGGGAGACATCTGCAGTGGGAGAAAGAACCTGTCACTTTACATGGACAGGTGCTGTGTGTGTGTGTGTGTGTGTGTGTGTGTGTGTGTGTGTGTGTGTGTGTGTGTGTGTGTGTTGGAGAGATTGTATGAGGGGAGGGAAATAGACGTTAAGGAGCCTGGGAGAAAGCCGTATAATGGTGCCTGATGACAAGGCAAGTGATCTGGGCTTGTTTGAGGCAACCATGAGCGAGCAAGCTAGCTAGTCGGCTGTAACCTAAAA
>OMLC01097223.1:0-20391 GCA_900302585.1 Regalecus glesne
TGTATGTGCACATGTGTTTCATTCTTTACCTCTTGTTCTCTAATGCTGCCCACGTTTTGCATGTCCTCACCCTGGAAAGCACTTTGTGCTTATAGCCCCAAGAAGTGCTCTCTGAATAAAGAGATTCTTACTATTAGGAGTGTTTGTGAAGTGTTTGCAGTGCTGCTCTGGTTAACTTGACTCCGTGCTGATGTCCTCGGTTGATGATGTTCACTGGCCCCAGCAGCTTCTGATGAGTTGCTGCAGGCGTGAGGATTGCTGACCCTCCTGCACTGTCTCTGTTGCAGGTATGGCTTTAAGACCCCGCCTCACCTGGAGCTGAAAGCAAGACCTAAACTGGGAGAGAGAGAGGTCACTCTGGCTCATGTTACGGACTGGATAGAGAAGAAACTGGATCAGGAGTTCCAGGTGTGGAGAGGCATAACCTTTATTTAACTTCAGTTAGTTAACATTCTTAAACAGAGTTACCACCTAGGAGTGCCTTGAAACGGTCAGAAACTGCTATTTACTCTCAGTCTATGAGCCATTTGGCTTATAAGAAACAACCTTAAGGAGCACAGGCCTCAAGCTGTGATTATGGGATTAGCAGGTATATCCGGAGTGCTGGGAAGAGAAATAAGACTATAAGTTAAATGCTAGTTTCCCGCTAGTTTCACTAGTAAGGCACTCATAGTGGTTTAGGCCTGGTTTCTGTATGCTGATGATGGTTCAGAGGCTTGAATCAGTGATTATGTGACAGTGAAATTACATTCCTCACTCTCCCCAATGTGTGCTCTCTGCCCTTGATCAGAAAATCTTTGTGATGCCAAACATGGATGATGTGTGGCTGACTATCATGCATTCTGCCATGGACCCTCGTACCTCTGGTGGACCCCTAGCTGCCTCCTCAGCCCATCCAGAGTCCTCCCAGTAGGAGAAGGGAGGCACCAGCCCACCAGCCATACAAAATGTTTACAGTATTTCCCAGAGCTTGTGAAGTCTCAAAATGGAAACCAGAGCCAAAGCTGATAAGCCAGAAACCACTGTAACCCAGACCTAGCCACTCACATTCCCATAGCAGGGTCTCTCATCCGCCATAGAGAAGGCTATGAATTTGGAAGGAAAGAGATTAGGTTCCTATCGAGGACACTCTTGAGGCAGCCTGTTGCTGGCTGCTGCTTTTAGTTGATGAGAATGATATGTGAAGATCTATTGTAGCCTCAGCTGTCAACAGTGGGTTGGTGGGAGTTGAGCTTGGCCTCCACAGGGCTGAGTTACGGAGGGGACTGTATCAGCATGTATAAAGTATAGGATGTCCTATGAACACATCACAGAAGCATTCACCAGACACCTTAACGTCTTGCTCCTGTCAGACTCGTCTGAAGGTTCAAGGGAAGAGAATGTGATGACACGGCAAGTTAACCGCGACACTAATTTGATGGACCTTAGGTGGACAGTATGCACCTTAGTTGAGGAATGTCCCAGAGGGGTTGTGGCTCTTTGAATGAAGCAATGAGTACAGGCTCCAGATGACAGGATGGGATCAGTAGAATGTCATTGTGAAAACGATTAGCAGGTCTAATAGTAGAGTTACAAAAGCCAAGTTTATGTTTAACTGTCATAGAGTTGGAATACTAGAGGGGTGGCATAACTCCAGAGGTAGGCCACCCCTCTAGTAATCAGAAGATTGGTGGTTTGGTTCCCAGCCCTGCAGAATGTGTGTCGACGTGTCTTTGAGCAAGACACTGAACCTCTGTACTATCCAGACCCTGTGATGGAGTGGCCACTTTCCAGGGTGTGTCTACGCCTTTCACCCAATGAGCACTGGGATAGGCTCCAGACTGCGGATAAGCGGTTGATGATGGATGGAATTAGAAGAGTACAATAATTAATCTGCAGTTTCTGATTTTGATTTATAAAACCTGCAGTCTGCAGAGTGTGGTGTGTCCTCACCTTGACCGTCTTTGGACAGGTGGAAACCAACAGTGTTTATCTTTGCTGTGACTACACACTCTCAATAGTCTAACCCACCAAAACTAATTCATATGCAGATGATCCCTATGATTAATGTGTGCATGGAGCTGCAGGAACCAGTGGTCCACCAGTCCCTGAACCTCTGAAGGAGAATGCTAAAGAACCAACTCACTTTCTGTTGGCAAAGATACTTCAGTTCACTGATGCCTTTGTAAATTCCATGCTGCACTAGTTCTAAACACTTGGGCATGGTAAGTGCAATGATAGAAGTTGTGTATAGAGTATGATCGAAGTAAATGATCATACGTGCGTGGTATGCGTGGAGAGTGATATGTGCAAGGTATCTAAAACCACTATTGAATGTATAAATGGATGTATTAGCCCTCTTGATGTTTATGAAAACAATTCTTATCCAATCATGTCTCGATTACGGTATGCAAACTATTGCACAAATACGACGTAGCCTTTTTCTCAATGTAAGAAACACTTTCACCTAGTGAGTATCTCTGCAGATGTGTTGGCCAATCAAGATTTGACCTCCTTGTATCCAGCTACTGACCACAGCCCCCTTTGCTGAGTAACAGTCGGTGGGTTTATTCATGCGTTGGGACCATTTACCTTGCTAATGCAGGACAAGACTTCAAATCACCAACTCCCATAGCTTCTAATGGTTTGAGGTTGGGTCTTCTCTCCATGTGCAAAGTAGGTGAAGTCTAAGTCACCCATATGGGGGTGAGCACTGTGGTGCTTTCAATGCCAAAAGTTCACAGCCATGTTAATCAGCTCCTCGTCAGAGACAACATTTTGACCACTGGGCCCTCCTTCTAACCCTAGTTGTGGGAGAAGGCCTTCAGCGACACATCTGCTGTTCTAAAATACCGATGGTCAGCTGACACGGGCTTCTGAGATGATGCTCTGTCGAGGGGATGTCAGCACGGACTGTGGACATGAGAGTGTGTACGTGGCTAAAGCACGGTGCCTTTTACTGGTGCAGTGTGTATGAGACGATGGATAGCTTCAAACACAACATGTGCTGCATCTGACACTGGGTGTACTGGGGTCATGGGGAAGATGGAGGTTGGGTTTTAATGCGTTTTGCCTCACTAACCAGAATGACGTGTGTGTGTGAAGCTATTGGGAATATAAAGATCATGTGGTCATGGAGTGTTGAGGGTTTTAGTTTTGCTGTGTAACTTCAAGGTCAAGCTGATTGTGTTGATGTGCCTCGTTTAGAGACGCTGATCTAGTCGAAGCCTTAGAGCCACTGCAGATGTCTACCAGATGTCTGCTTTGCAGGTCTCGTCTTCACATCTGGAGGGAGCACAGCCTAGGTGTTTTGTGGAGCCTCGTAACGCCAGGTACACATGAAGAAGTCCCGCTTCCTTTGTAATTACGCGCTGTTATTGATTGATAATAAAGATTTTCTGATGAATCTTTGATGTGTGTGTGAAAGACTGAAACAGCCCCTCACATCCTCTTTGTTTTGTTATTAATCCGTTCACACATTAAATCTAATTTTATTTTCGAGCTTTCGCTGCAGTGCAGCTTCTGTCCATCTTGACTTCTTCTGTCCCGCCTTGTATGTAGGGTCATTAAATCTCGCCGCTGACACCTAGTGGTCAAAATGCGCATTCTGTGGCCGTCACTGTGTACTGTTTCCTGGCAACAGACGGATGCCGTCCAACAGTCCGACGGCGAGTCCACTTCTGACCCAGGACGGTGCTTCATTCTGCTACAGGTCGCCCCTGACTGACCTCCACCCACATCAGAGACGTCCGAGTGTTCAGCAGGTAACTGGCTGTGTGTTTGACACGGACACGCTTGACTTAAACCGCTGAACCGCCTACGGCAGCTGGTGGCATGAACAGCGCTGCTTGGAAACAGCCAGAAGACGAGTAGCATTAGCAGACCAGTCTGGACGAGGGCTCAGTAATTAGCAGACCAGTCTTGACGAGGGTTTGGTGATTAGCAGACCAGTCTGGACGAGGGTTCAGTAATTAGCAGACCAGTCTGGACGAGGGTTTGGTAATTAGCAGACCAGTCTTGACGAGGGCTCAGTAATTAGCAGACCAGTCTGGACGAGGGCTCAGTAATTAGCAGACCAGTCTTGACGAGGGCTCAGTAATTAGCAGACCAGTCTTGACGAGGGCTCAGTAATTAGCAGACCAGTCTTGACGAGGGTTTGGTAATTAGCAGACCAGTCTTGACGAGGGCTCAGTAATTAGCAGACGTTTGTTTTCGTTGACAGCGTCGTTAGCTACAGTAAGCCGCTGGTCTCCTAGCCTGTCGAGGGGTCATAGCAGATGTCACAGCGACATGGTCACCACACCGGTCAAAATGAACAGGGCTCAGATGTTTGGCTCCAGCAGACCCATGCTGTCGTGACTGTTGTTGTGTTGCTTGGCTCCGGAGCTGATGGCAGCATCTTGTGTTAACGTAGCTAACCACCTGAGCACAGACGACGTGGTAACCGAGAGCTTGATGGTCACGATGTCGGTGTTTATGTCACGCAGTCTAAGCCCATCACCAAACCAATGGAGGCCGGTGCTGGAAGACGAGAGCATGGGCCGGAGCCCGTCCGTCAGGATGCTGAAGAGATGGAGCAGCCAGACGACACCAGCAGGCCGGCAGAGGGCTCAGTGGCAGCTGTGGGACCTCTCCCAGAGGTAACACCAAAGAGGAGCACACTGCTGTTAGCTCTGACAACCCTTGTACCCAAAGCTCCAGTCAAGCAGTCAGTGGTGCTGAGTCTGAAGTGAAGTGTGCTGGACATTGTGTATGCCTACAGTGCTTTGACAGACGCCTGTGTTTCCCAGCGTGGCCCAGAGGACCGCTCTGAGGAGGAGCTACCACAGGAGCAGCCAGATGACCCGTCCTGCCAGACTTGGTCTGGAGATGATAGTGCTGGTGGAGTACCTCTCCGCCCAGGTCAGACAGACACTACTCTGGGTCAGTGATTCTCCACTTTGTCCTCACTGCTTTGTCCTCACTCTATACAATAAGACATATTGAATAAAGAGAACAGAAACGTTCCCTTCGTGGGACTGATAAGTGGATGATGATGCTGTCGATGATAATTATTTTATTCATTAATAACTTGTTTTCTCTTGGTCTAAGTGCAAGGTAATGTAGGTGAGGAGCCTGTGACACAGCACCTGTCACATGTCAACACAGCTGACAACATGGAGAATCAGAGGCCTTTGGCAGAGGAGGAGGATACAGATGAGGAAGAGTTAATTGTTCTTGACCCTGAACATGTCAGAACCATTTTGTTTTATCCGTGTGTTGCTAGTCTAATATTCAGTTGGGTACCATACCATCATATGTACAGTATCTTCCATTATTATGTGGATTGTGAAGAACAGCAGCCGTTTCATGTTGCTGTCTTCAGACAGCAACATGAAACGGTTGATTAGTGAAGACAGTGTCTTCACTAATCAATACAGAATATACAGAGGTGTGTATTTGCTGCTACATGGTACTAAGCTCCCAAAGTCATGCCCAATATGCTCCCCAACAATGGAAAGTAATTTAAAACCAGATGAAAAGAGTAAAAGGTTATCAAGATGGCAGTTATTTTCTCTCTTTAGCATCCAATCAGATATCTGATGAGTGCAGTGGAGTACCGCTGTATCTCAAGTGACATTCCATTTCTTTCTAGCCTCAAGTAAGAAGATTCCAGACAGCCCTGAAAAACCACCTCAGTAAGCAGCTGGAGAGACTCAGCATGGACTTAAAAGAAAAGGTGAGTCTCTCCCTGTTACCAGAATGTGGCCCTTTTCTGTTGTCTTTTGTTTTGGGATAGTCTCTTCTTCTTTTCTCCCTTGCGTGTATAAATGTTACATACAAGCAGAACATACCCCAAATGACCTGCACAGAACATGCAGGATTTAGTATTGTGACTAACTGGTGTGTATTTCAGTCCACTGGAGAAAGCCCTTGGCTTTATTTTTGTTCACTTGTGCTTGTTACTAACATCAGAAAGCTTTCAGTCAAACCAAAGAGTGATTAAAAACAATAATAGCAAAGAAAGGTTTTTGTCTGAAAAAGTCGCCTGAACATGAGGTTAAAACCTGATAACGAGACAATGTTGGGTTGGTTATAGATTTCTCTTTCATTCTTTCCTTGGTAAATGCACTTTTCTTGTCTAACCACCACTTCAAGCACTTTACAATGAATGTCTCACATTTACTGAGCCCTGTGGCAGGATACAAACCTGCTACGCCTGACTCGTAAGCACATGCTCTGCCACTGAGCCACTGCAGCTTCCTTCTTTCTTTATCTTTCTCTCCTTCCGTCCATAGACCTCTTTTACATGAAACTCCCATAACATCTTGATGTATGTATATTTCTCCCTCTGGCCTAGCTGGCAATTGAGAAGGCAGAGGCTAAACGCATGCAGGAGTTGGATGTTGAGGTGTACAGAGTTCAGCAACATCTAGCCAAACTCCAGGCCAGTCTTGAGGACCATCGGCAGACCACTACGCATGTAGCAACTGAATTTCAGCAGGCCCAGGATGAGTTGGAGGCAATGAGGAGTCAGTATCGCACTACAGTGGGCCAAGCCAGCAAGGACAGGACTGATGGTGAGACTGCTGTTCACCAATGGGAGAGATGGTTTTCTTGTTGCATGTTTAAATAAATTGCAAGAGGAGAAATACTGCATTGATGTGATGGTAACTACCATGTTTTTTGGCATCCGTTCCAAGAGTTGAAATCTTGCTCGGACTCTTTTTATTTATTTATTTATATATGCACACACAGACCGGCACCAGATAGCCTCTATACAGCAGTGAGAAGACAGAATCAGTAGCGGGTCATATATCATAGCCACTCCTCACACTGTGTAATCCCTTCACAGTGTCCCAGCTGCAAGTAGAGATAGAGAACCTATCACAAGGTCTCTGCTATATGCAGGATGTCAACGCAGACCTCCTGTCCCATGTACATGTCATGAAGAACACGGCACACAGAACGGATGCTGAGAAAATGAAGGCCGCAGAACAAAAACACCAGCAGGTAAAGACGAGTTTTGGAACACAAATGTCTGAAAGTTTTTGCTGTAGTGGGACATAACAGAAGCACGATACGGATTTGGAGTAGGTGTTGAACATTGTATTTTTTTAGCATTCTCATTGGTTAATGTAGAGTGGTTGACTGACATGTAATTATGACTCTCATCAGGATTTGTATGTGGATCGTCTGACAAAGGACTGTGAGAGGCTGACGGAGCAGATGGCAATGTATGAAACCCAAACCAACACCCAAGCAAAAGAAACGCAGGCTGCCAAAGAAGTCCTCTCTGAGGTAGCTAGAGCATTAAAATACATGACTCAAGTCCCTGACTGAAAGCCGCAGGTTCAGTGAAGGAGATTGTCGTGGTGATATCAAGCATATCTCCATTTGAATGCTGAGCAAAGTCAGGGCAGTAGAGGTTAGTTCATTGAGGAATGGCAGGTCTCCATCAAACCTAAGACAGAATTTCCATTGCAGGACTCGGTCCATAAATATACGTTTATAGAGGGAGGGTTGAGTCTGAATGGAGGGAAAACAGAGAAATGTACAAGGTATACTCACATACTCTGAGATTCCCATCTATAATATTTAAGTCCTTAAAGGACACTCATGCTTCTAATTTTAATTTTGTCCATTCTATGAAAGGAAATACTTTATAAGGAAATTCAATACTTTATAGAATCCTTAACCAAAGAAAATAACATCTTGACTTGTTGGCAACAAGCATGCCTCATCCTAGATTCCTAAATCCAAAGATGACATGTGCTCTAGCAATAACCCCTCACTTTTTGCTCTATCCGATGTTATGTTACGATAATAGCAAGGGCATCACTGTGCACAGTCGAGTTCTGCCTGCATCACTGAAGTATTAACACACTGCAGCCTGCATTAAGAATTATAGATAGTTGTCTCCAGTTGTATGGATATGCAGGCTCTTAAAAGTTCTCTAAAAAGTTTGTTCAAAACATTCAGAGAATAAGTAGAGCACAAAGGGAACCTCCTTTTTTAAATAAAGCTCGATTACCAGTATACATAGCCGACTGCAGCATTCTACTTTTTTGTCTGTCTGTCTGCAGGCCCAGATGGAGATGGACTCTCTGGCAATGGAACGCAAGCAGCTTCTCCAGCAGTGGAGCAGCAGCCTAGTGGGCATGAGGAAACGAGACGAAGCCTTCGCTGCCATGCAGGAAGCCCTGTGGTGAGGTTGAGAGTCAGAGAGGCTTGGTTATGCCTAGGGTTGCATGACTATATCTGTGTGGTCATGTATCCCAGTTTTTGTTTTGCAGAGTTGATATTGAGATTAATATTTGTAGTATCATGGAAATATCTAGTTTTATTTTAATTATTAGGTCTGATGTACTGGAAAATAGTCAAGATTTTGAGAGGAGATGATGAAAATCATGTGCTTTTTTTTCTTCTCCCTGAAAAGCAGAAATCATGATTTGATGGCTGTATATATGAAGATTCAGGAAAGGATTTGTTATTTAATTTCAACTAACTTTTAAAATGTTGAAAATTTGCTATGGCTCCCTCTCTAATGCTACCTGATTAGATGCAATCTTGTGGAGCCAACATTACCATGCTAATCTCAAAAGAGGTGAATTTGTTCAGCTGGATCAGAGGTTCAGCTGAACAAATTTACCTCTTTTGAGATTTCCCTACCTGGATTATTGATCATGCATCAAGACATTACCATGCTAAAAGCATCATTACAATGCAATAAACATTCTGTTATTATGATAGCTGTAGTGAATTATGGAAAAGGGAAATCCGTAGAAATAAATAAATATTAAATACATCTATCAATGCTGGATATCAACTCTGTCTGCAGACGCCCATCCTTCCATTGTCAACATTATCTCTTTGAAATAATAATCTCTTGTGTTGTAGTGATTTTTATAGATACAGGAAAATGAAAAATGAGATTTAGATGTCTTTACATTTAATTCAAAATGTCCATTAGTGTCTTCCATTTTGCCTTTTATTTGACATTACAGTGCAAAAATGAATTTCAAACAGATTGTGAACTCTAAACGGGCAGAGTGAATGGTCAGGTACCAATGCCACAGTAGTAAAATCAAGGAGCCACAGGTTTATTCATTCTCTCTTCCACTCCAGCTTGGCCCAGAACCAGATGTTTTCACTGGACAGGGAGATCGAGGGCTATGAACAGTCTATCACTGAAGAGGAGGAGCAGAATGAGATTTTGACCATGCAGCTGAACCGAAGCCAGCTGGATGTATCCTCTTCCAAGAGGTTGATCAGTCAGAGCCAGAGCCAGCATGAAGCCCTACAGGCTCAACACAGCACCTACCTCAGCATTCTGCAGGAGATGGAGCACACCCTCACTAAACTCAACACGGTAGCCTTGGGGAGGAGGAAAGCTTTGTTGGGAATCTTCCATCAGATAATACCCATTTATTTTGATCATTAATTTCAAATAATCACAGAAGTTTAATGACATTCTCTCCCTTGCTCTTCTCGTTTTATCTGTGACCTTGGCTGCTGTAGGAAAAGAGTTTGTGCCAGGCAGAGTTGAGCAACTTGAGTAGGCAATTGGAGAAAGAGAGTGCCTCATCTCTTGATCTGGAGGATAGGATCATGGCCCAGATGCAGCAGGAGCTCACCCATGATAAGGCCGCCAAGTACTCACAGTGCCTCATCAACAAGACGGCCTCTCTCAAAAAGGAGAAGGTGAGGAGGCATTTTTGCTGTCAAACATAGATGACAGGGTGCGTATGCAAGACATTTTAGCACCACTACAGAAACACACACACACACACACTCCTCCACTCCTTGTGTGTGTGCACGTGTATGCACGTTGATAAGTTCAGGGATAGTGGTATACAATAATACCTGATAACAATAATACATTCCCCAATCCTCTGTGAATGGTGCCCATTGCCACTGAATGTGCAGTTGATCACCCAACTCTCATATGAACCCAGCCTATTGTTGTGTGGCATCAAGGTACTGTTTATAAGGAGGGGGATGTTTGCCTTCAGCTCAGACTGAAGAAGTCACCTGGTGAGTGATGAAACGTTTCTTAATAAACTTCTGATCCAGCTGAACAGATTCACCTCTTTTTGTGATTTCCATACCTGGATTTCCCTACCCGGCTGGAATCTGCTACCTCTGTGACCTGACACTAGATGAGCGGTTGACGATGGACGGTTGATTTTCTCCTATTTGTATAAGCCATATAATTCTATATGACTATGAACTGATTACTAGTTATTTATTTTGGAATTATGTGTTTGTCATTTTTGCTGTAATTTATATCTTTTTGTTATTTTTCAGCATGGAGACTGGCTTTTGTTGTCGTTTTTTCCATATTTGGAGGACTTCTGCTCATCACACTGATTGCCCTGTCTCTAGTGTCATGCAAGTTAGTTTCTTATTCACACCTGCTCACTCGGTTACCAAATCTCCTCGCATATTTGTACCTAATTTCAGTCTTTCTCTCATTCATGTCATACAAACTTTATTCCCTGTACTTCTCTACCAACTTCAGTTTTGACTCCTTATAAGAACAATTATCAATACAAACCTATACTTCTATTAGAACCTCAAAGACATCCAAGAATAATGTCAAGAACAGCCCTGTGACTGCCTTCACCAATCGTTCTCCTGCCAACATCAGCCATTCTTGTAGCCAGCCACCGTCAGCTCTCAAGAATGGATCAGCGAATGGCAGGGCAGCCTATGCAAGTTATGGGGTGCCAAGGATCCCAAGGGCTACAGCAAACAGCAACAGCTTGGGAAACATCAAAGTAGAGATGGTCCAAAAGAGTAGCGCACATAACCTGGCCCCCATGAACAGCAATTCAGTAAGCCTATCTGAATTTACATTTCAAGTGTAATACAAGTGTGTGTGTGTGTGTGTGTGTGTGTGTGTGTGTGTGTGTGTGTGTGTGTGTGTGTGGCTATATGCTCCTGCTCATATGTGTATGCATGTTTCTTAAGAAGTGAAGGGAAGAGAAGTTAAGTGGTGTCAAGAATTATAAAGCAAATCTTTAATATACTAAGTATGGGAATTAATTCAAAACATAATCACTGGATATGCACACCCTGACATTTTCAAATGTGTACTAAGATTTTTGAATGTGTATACATTTTTTTAAAGAGATTTGTAATTTTTTTCAACCCTGTGGTGCAAACATATTTGTATTGCGATTGGGAAATACAGTACTTTGGAACCTGCCTATCACAAAGCACCATATCCTGCCATACTTTGCCATACCCTAACCCAACTTGGCCCAAAGTTGATTGCCAATGTTTTCAACAAGAGAACGATTATGAACAAGCCATGGCTCAGCAATAGTCTATCAAAATAAATGTAAAGTAAATTCCTACAATGTAATACAATGGTATAGCTCAGTGGGTAGAGCGGTCGTCTGGCAATCAGAAGGTCACAGGATCGATCCCCGGTCCTGCATACAGCATGTCGAGGTGTCCTTGTGCAAGACACTTAACCCCTAACTGCTCACTTGTAGTACGTCAATCTAGATAAGAGCGTCTGCTAAATGGCTGTAATGTAATGTTAAAATGCAGAGAAATCCAAATGTCCCCTTGCGGGACTGATAGGGGAATCATTATTATTATTAATTACTTTTTCAAATGGATGTGAGATTTGGTTTCTAGTTGCAAAACAGGTGAACAATAATATTTACTTAGGCCCAGTTTACAATGAATGTGGAAAAACTGTAGAACATCATCCGCTCCCATTTAGCATCTATGTTCGTAGATTGGTGTCCCTACTAACTATGTACCTCTGGCCGTGGTTGGCAATGACACGTTGTTGGTTTTGTTAAAGGTATTTGACTACTTAATATTCTTTACCTTTGTAAATGATCTCAGAAGAAGCTCCTTTTTATTTTTCATTGTTCGTGTTACTACACTTGCTTCTGTGCACAATAGGAGACTGACCTTCAACGGTTTACGGTTTTATGTATGCACGCATGTAGCCTATTAATTTATGTTGGCTTGTTATTGGTAGAATATTTATGCATATAAAAGATTCCGTGTGCACATTAACAACACATCGTGGACATATGTTTGCCAACCCTGGGTCACCGTAGTTAAAAATTCCTAGAACCGCCACTCTCTGATACCCTAATACACAACGCAGTTTAACTTTCAGAGGAGAGGAGACCCGTTGTCTTATAATGCATATTGTAACATGTACTGCTCATGTCAAATGTATTTAGTTCTAGGTGGGAGCCAACAAGTTGTCTGCAGCTCACTTTATTAACTGTGTTCCGACTTCACATGCCTACTTCCTGTTTGTTCATCACCTTATAGGTTCCCTATGCAACAGGTACACATCTGTTCTCACCATAACTCTCCCTTTCAGTTACTTGTCAGACTCCTTAAAGAACTTGTTAACTTGTTAACTCTTTCCTCTCTAGGGGTTGGGTGGACTACTTGGGTCCCCAAGCTGTGCAGGGTTTATTTTGCCCTGTGAACCCAACCACAGCTTTCTGTCTAGTCTACAAATTCAATCTGTTTGGTGGTCTTATGGTCCAGCCCAATCTAGTCTCCCTGGTATCACAAAAAGAGGTGAATCAGTTCAACTGGATCAAAAGTCTATTAAGATACGCTTCGTCACTCAAACAGGTTACATCTTCAGTCTGAGCTGACTGCAGCATCCCCCCTTATAAATAGTACATCGATACCACACAACAATATGCTGGGTTCATATGGCGGCAGAGCTCAGTGGGTAGAGCGGTCATCTGGCAATCGGAAGGTTGCAGGATCGATCCCCAGTCCTGTATATAGCAGGTTGAGGTGTCCTTGAGCAAGACACTGAACCCCTAACTGCTCCCTGAGCGCCATATGTCGGCAGCTCACTGCTCCTATACAATAGGTTGGGTCAAAAATGCAGAGAAATCCAAATTTCCCCTTGCGGGACTGATAAGGGAATCATTATTATTATTATTATTATTATTATGTGGGAACATTTCCTCCTGAGAGTTCCTGAGGGCAGGTCTATGTCGTAAGATCTGGGTGTTTGAGCTTGATAGTTTCCCTTGTGTTCTTCAAATAGATCTTTTGTCCTGGTCTGAGCTCTTGTCTTGTCTTTGTGTTGTGTCGTTTGCTGAAACAAAGAGGCCTGTTCTTCTTTTAAGTCCTAGTCCTTCTTTCTGAAAGCCTGGGGGTCAGGCCATTCAGGTTGTAGTTTCTCTTGACTGACCGGCAGGGGTGTCCTGATGTAGTGGCCCATCACCAGCTGTGCAGGGGATAAGCTGTGTGTCAAGGGAGTGGCCCTGTAAGCCATGAGAGCCTTGTGTGGATCATCCCCCTTTTTCAGGAGAGAGTTCACCATCCTCACAGCCCTCTCAGCTTCTCCGTTCCTTTGAGGGTAGCGGGGGCTGCTTGTTGTGTGTGTGACATAATAGTCCATAGTGAATGCTGCAAACTCTGCTGCAGAGAACTGGGGGCCATTGTTCGAGATGACAGTCTCTGGGACTCCAGAACAGGCAAAAATAGACTTCAACTTTGCTGTCACAGCCCACGAATCCTTAACGTGGGCTGTGTTGGTAGAGGTAAGGTTAGCCACTTCTATGTAGTGTGAATAGTAGTCAATAACCACAAGGCACATGGCATCGTCCGGCTAGAAAAGATCCACTACCACACGCTGCCATGGCCTTTCTGGCAATG
Source organism: Regalecus glesne (assembly GCA_900302585.1). Classification (NCBI taxonomy): domain Eukaryota; kingdom Metazoa; phylum Chordata; class Actinopteri; order Lampriformes; family Regalecidae; genus Regalecus; species Regalecus glesne. Next base: position 13,633 of record OMLC01097223.1, read on the forward strand.
CAGTTGTCAGCAGTGGCTACGGTGCGTTGTGAGCCTCACGTGCACAGGTTGCAGATTTCCACTCTCCATTTGATCTGTTTGGTCAGACCTGGCCATCACATGGAATGCTGCGCTCTGGCCAAACACTTTGTCATGCCTAGGTGACCTTCATGTATTTTATTGAGCATGTCCTCTTGCAATGTGACTGAGATGGTGAGTCTTTCACCTTTCATTAGTAGTCACCTATGACAAGATGCTCTTGATGATGCTGCCAGTATCGGCTGGAGTTGTGGTGGAGGAGCTCAGAGGCCAACCTGTTTGCACCATGCCTTTCAGTCTTTTGCAGACATCATCTGCATCTTGTGCTGTCCTGATCTGCACAAACCTCTGCTCTGACACTGGAAAGTGCTTCATTATTAAGTAGATGGGACACACACACACACACACACACACACACACACACACACACACACACACACACACACACACACACACACACACACACACACACACACACATCCTCTTCCAGCTGTCTGCCCTCTGGTGAAGGCAGAGTTTGGATTGGTCCCCTGGACAGTATCTGCATCTGCTGGGATCAATTTCTTTCCCGGCACATGTACAATTTTGTATGTGAAGCGAAGCTGCCGCAGCCTGAATCTCGGTATGCGAGGTGGCATGTCATCTAGTGCTCTACTGCCTAGCAGAGGTTTGTGGTTGGTCTGTATCAAAAAGTCCATCCCTATCGGGTAAGATTCAAAACACTCACACGCCAGGTCAGCGCCAGCACTTCCTTTTCTATCTGGGTGTATCTACACTCCATGTTCGTCATGCTGTGTGACATGAAGGCGACTGGCAGAGCTATCTATTTGTAGCTTTTCAGACAGGGTGTGATGGCTTATTCCTACCACTAGTCGTTCTCTGATCATTTCATCGTGCAGCGGGCCATATTGACAGTACTCAGATCATTTATAAACTGCAGAGATGAAGGCTTCAGCCAATTCCCCGGGCTCTTGGCGTCTCCTATTGAAACTAGCCCTCTTATAGATTATATTTTATTTGCATTTGAAGTAGTTATCAAAGGCTTCCTTAAACTCTTTGTATTTCTTCAAATACGCTTCAGGGGCTGTATAGCTCAGTGGGTAGAGTGGTTGACTGGTAATCAGGACATTACAAGTTAAATCCCCCGTCCTACAGAAAGCATGATAAGGTGTCCTTGAACAACACACAGAACCCCTAACTGCTCCCCAAGCGCCATATGGTGACAGCTCACTGCTCCCATTCAATAGGATGTGTTAACATGCAGATAATTCCAAATTTCCCCTTGTGGTACCGATAAGGCAATCTGTCATTATTTTTACTACCATTATATCTTCAGCACCCAACCCTAGCGTAGACAGAGTATCATCTGCTTTATCACCCATTGCATGAACTAATGAATTCACCTGATATTCTTCATCTTTCTTGTCCAGTCCAGTTGCCAACTCGGAATCTCTCAAACCGACGAATCCAATTGGGCCAGTTAGCAAAGTCCAAAAACTCAATGTTTTCTTGCGGACGTATGGTGAAAAGCGAATCCTTTTTTTCTAGGTACCGTTGGGCTGGCTTCTCTGCATTGGCTGTTAACGTCCCTTGCCGACAGGCTCTCTCGTCGTCTGTCTAACTAGCTTGCTGCACCGTATTTAAATGCTGGCCAGCGTTGGCCTAGTTCAGAACCTAACGCGATTCGCACGTTAATTTATTTACCACAACTTTACCGTAACGGGTATTTCCTTCCAAGCGACCGTCTGAGTAAGGATTCAGCAATCTTCTGAAACCACGTAACATTGACCACTCATTTCCAATGTATATAGTTCCAGACGGAGCCAACTAGATTTGTGCAGTTCTCTTAATCAACTGTATTCCGACTTCCCATGCCTACTTCCTGTATGTCCGTCACCTTATAGGTTCCCTATGCAACAGGTACACATCTACTCTCACTAAACATATAACTGGCTTACTCTATGTTAGTTGCCTGTGGTCCACTCCTACAATTTTCCATCCCATGTTGAAAACCTTGAAAGTCATTTTTGGACCATATTTTAGCAAAGTGGTACCAGAGCAGTTTAGCGTCGTCTCCTAGTGGTGAGCAGGTTTCACGGCCTCATATCCACAAATCTCAATGCAAAGCTGTATTCGCCAAAGGGTGGACAACATTCACAAACAGCTGAACACTATTTTCAGAAGGTGTAAGAGACGTGCAAACTGAGTTAGGTATACACGAAGCACAAGTTACTAATTTCGCAGTTTAGAATCTGATTATAATTCAACAAATCTCAGTAAACATTTACAAATGTCAACAGTACTACACTACTGCTGTAATTTGAAACATACTTGCTCATGGTGGCTAAGGATCAAATTCCAGAAAGAACTAATACTTTTATATCTCCCCAGGGTGCTGATACTAATTCCCTTCCCATTGTCTCAGTAAAAACAGCAAAACCAATTAGACGTAATGACTGGATACTCTTTTAAACAACATAAGATTTTCTACAAAATGAAGTTAGATTTGATCACTCAAACCAATTACAGAATAAGATAAATATTATCAGATTCTTTATTTGCATTTTACAGTCAATGCATGGGATATTATAAATCTATATAGATTAATAGATGTTATAAGATTTTATGAGTAAGTAATCATCACACAAGTGTCAGTCATTAAGAGTTAATTATTGTTGTTTTTTATTCTCTTTTTGTTTTTGTGCTTTTTAGTTTATGTACAGTGACCCATATGAAATGAAGAACAGGAACCCATATGCTCAGAACCGGACCCAGACAACAGCATACACTGAGATAGAAGGCTACAGAAACCCTTGCTATGTACATGATGATGGGAAGAGGCTCAATTAACAAGCCATCAACCATGTTTATCTCTGAATTATATTCATTCCTATGATGAAAACATCTCACGTGTCTAATGTTACCCTAATTTCTTTCCTCACTTAATACTCGATGCCTTGCATAGATCTCATTTAATCTGTTTATATAGTGACTGCAAAAGGAAACAGATGCAAAAATCCTTCTGAGAATGCACTAGAGCAAATAGACAAGTTATATGATCAATTTCTTGATGCATGCTCAATAATCCCTGTTATTTGATTAAATTATTGTACAAGCCCATTTTAGCTCATCTATGAATTTCATGGTAATCATTTAAAGAGTTATATTTTTTTCAGTGTGTACCTTACTTTATGATGCAATGTTATTTGTTTAAATACGTTCCGTAAAGGAGATGAGTTTCTCTTTTGTGAAGCTGTAACAAAAATAAATCCATCTCAATGATTAAAAAGTTTCAATTGTAATTGCTTAACTTGTCTTTCTGTTTGAATTCTATAATTTTGTGACTTGGTTACATGAAAGACATTCTTGGAGTTGAAATTGAAATGATTTATCTTTGTGATGCACAATACAATGCTTACACAAAAAGAGGTGAATCCGTTCAACTGGATCAGAAGTTTATTGAGAAACGTTTCGTCACTCACCAGGTGACTTCTTCAGTCTGAGCTGAAGGCAAACATCCCCCTCCTTATAAACAGTACCTTGATACCACACACCAATAGGCTGGGTTCATATGAGAGTTGGGTGATTAACTGCACATTCAGTGACAATGAGCACCGTTCACAGAGGATTGGGGAATATTTGCGATCACGGCATTGTAAGACGCCCATCCTCCATTCTGCCCACCCTATATCAGTACATTACATGCACCACCAGAGTGTCTCCTGGCAGAGATGACCTTACACACCTGATTCTATAAGTCAATCAATTCTGTGTGCTAAGGACCTTGATCAGACTCACATGTGTATCTTCTAAGAATCAAGGTCCTTTGCAAAGATGATTGGTTGACCAATAGATTCAGGTGTGCAAGGGCTTGGTTGGAACAAAGACCTGCACCCACAGCGACTCTTACTGGAGCACTTTGGCCATCTCTGACACACACTCCCCTCTGGCACTGGGGAACATCCAGGGGATGGACATTGGCATTGTGACATCTTACCAGTGCCTGAGTGTTCACCTCAACAATAAACTGGATTGGACTGACCACTAGGTAGCACTGTATGAGCAGGGCCAGAGCAGACTGTATCTACTGAGGAAACTGAGGTCTTCTGGAGGTCAGAGGTCACTCCTCAAGACATGTTCCAACATGGTGGTGACACCAGCCATCTTCTATGGAGTGGTCTGCTGGGGCAGCAGCATCTCAGCTGAAGAGAGGAAGAGACTTGATCAACTGGTCTAGAGAGCTAGCTCTGTACTGGGATGCCCCTCAACACTGTGGAGGTAGTGGGACAAGGGAGGATGATGGCTAACCATTGTCCATCATGGATGATGGACAATGGTTCTCCCCCCATGCAGGACTACATCACTAGACTAGAGAGCTCCTTCAGGGACAGGTTACTGCATCCAAGATGTCTGAAGGAGCTTCATCACAGGTCTGTCCTTCCTGCAGCTGTCAGACTCTATAACCAGCACTGCTCCCCCAGTGGAACTAACCCAACACAGGAATAACATCAATATACCAGATAATTAAAAATGAGTGTAATTTTTCTGTCCATACCGCATATGGTGTTCATATTTCTCCCCTTGTTAAATAGTCTATGTATTCTAGATGTGATGCCTCTCCTGCTATGCTTTACACTTTACTGCTGTAACACTGTAAACTCCCCCTGTGGGACTAATAATGGAATATCTTATCTTATGAATGATTAACTGTCACTGACAATATCTTCAAGTTTCTAGCTGCTGTTCTCAACCTGTTAGTAGGCAGTAATATCCATCAAATAAAAAAAAAACTGTGGTGAGGGACATTAACATGGAGGAGGATGAAACGATGGTGTCATTCGATGTTACGTCTCTCTTCACGTGTGTCCCTGTGGATGAGGCAGTTGAGCTTGTCCGTGAGAAATTACAGGACGACCTCTCCCTCAGAGACAGGACCACCCTTAACTCTGACCAAGTGTGTCTGCTGCTGAAACTATGCCTTCAGTCTACGTACTTCACGTATCAGGGGCAATACTACAGGCAGAAACATGGGTGTGCTATGGGTTCCCCTGTTTCTCCTATAGTGGCCAACTTACACATGGAGGAAGACGCTGGCCAAGAGGATAGAACAACACAGGAGAGCCAACATGTCAGGCCAGGACTCTACAGTTTTCAGTGAGCCAGGTGTCACAGATTCAATCCCACCACAGGATGTCAGGAAAGGCAGCCAGCCTTAATCCCAACACACCTGTCCTGTGAATGAATGGTGACCTGTCCAGTGTGTTTCCCTGCTTTAGGCTCAATAAGGGCTGGGGTAGGTTCCAGCTGATCCACAACCTGACTTTGGATGAGTGCTTTATGACCACGACAAATAAATGAGTGTTTTGCTTCTACCTGATTTGTTATTTCTGCTTCTTCTTTATTCCTTTTTTCACATGTTAAGAATTAAATCGAATCAAGTACCTTCAGTCAGATGAGAATTGACAAAGGTACTTGGATAATTGATGAAACATTTCTATCATTAAACTTGGGTCGAGATGAAATGATTCAAGCTTTCTCCGACTTCTACACCTGGATAATTGAGGTATATTGGGCAAGTCAGTCAGATTATAAATGAATGTGTTGCCCTTGCATTGCATGATGCATTGAATAAAACATGCCTACTGAAATATTTTACACTTTGTCGTTATTTTTAGTTGCTTATAAAGCACTGATTTGTTTTTACAAAATGTAGTCAGTCATGTTAATGTTTATGTGCATGTTGATCATAGTGCCGACGTTTGTGCTCAGAGAGATTTAATTTGCTCAGCCCTGAAAATATCTTTGTCATGAGACAGTTTATCAGTTACTCAAACGGCATGAGGACATTATAACTTGTGAGTCATCATAATAAATGTAAGCGTGGTCCTGACTGTAACCTTTATGGTTTGTGAGTAGTAGGAGCACTTGAAAATTGTCTTCCCTTGATAAAGAAAAATCATTCATAAGTGTCCATGGAGTATTATCATTTATATTTCATTGAGCTGGGTGTCACAGAGTCAGTTTACCACGGTGACGTGAGAAAGGCATCCGGCCTTAACCCTCACGCTCTACCTAGATCCATGACCACCTCCACAATATTGGGTCTAATTATGACATAAAAATTAACTTCTACATTACATCACATTACAGGCATTTGGCAGGCGCTCTTATCCAAAGTGACGTACAACAAGTTCATAGGGTCAAGGTACAAAAGATACTGGAGCAACAGATTACAAATAGATAACAATCCTAGTGCCATCATAAGACTCCAACATCCACTAAGTCATCAACTTTTATCATCAGTTACCTTTGATTCCACTCACAGCTCTCGACTTGGAAGAATAAATGTGTTATTTATTCATCAGTTGCACCACCCAAGTGCCCTGACATAAGATAGAGTTACTCAGTATTATAAATCTGATAGCGTTTTGTGCCACCCATCTTAGCTTTTTTATGTTAGATTTGTTTCTTTCTTGTGAAAAGAACACATAGGCCCACACTTTTTGAGCAAAGTAAAGTTGTATATGATAGCTAAACCAATTAAGAATCCTTTGTACTGTAGTCAAATGTATAGACATGACCAGTCTATAGTGTAAATAACTTGAGTATGAGAGTTTTACTTCAGTATAATTTCTGAAAAGATCTAGTCTTCGACTTCATTCCATATAAAATTATGTGTGTGTATGTGTGTTAGCATTTACAAGTTTCCGAGTTACCAAACATATGTTCACTGTATCTCTG
>OMLC01097225.1:0-11903 GCA_900302585.1 Regalecus glesne
ATGGGTATAGGGGTTAGGTTGGATAAAGTATTCTGGGTTCACTAGTGTCCCCCTCTGGGTCGTCCAGGCCTCTTGGTTAAGTGAAGGGAAAGTACTCTGCTTCATTCTCCTCTGATAGCCAAGCACTGTGCTTTCCCCACCAGACCATGATGTGTGGACTAGTGAGGACTAGTGGTCATGTGACTTGGAGGAGACACATGCTACCACTTCCTCCTTCCTGTTGACGTTCTAGAGGAGCATCAGAGAGACTGACCCACCAGTAGGACACTCAGGGGGTTCAGGTGGGGAAAAAAGGAGGATAAGATTTTTAAAATGAAAGGAGAAAAAAATAATATCAAGAGCTATCAGCAGAAGTGCGTACCCAGCCTGTAGCACGGCCATCTTCCAGTTATAGCTTACAAGTAGTGATAATCACATCCCGATCGATGGAATTTGGCCTTCCAGAAACCAGCAGTTTAACGGGCTCCTTTCTATGTGAAGGAGCAGTGGCCCAGGTTCAGTCATCCCTCACAGATGACTTCACATCCCACCCTGTCCCGATGGCCGGTGCCACCCAACCTCCTGAGAAAACCCATTTTGGCCACTTGTATCCGCCATCTCCTCCTTTTGGTCATGGCCCAACCTTTGTGGCCATAGGTGAGAACACGTTACTCACCGAGGGGAAAAATAACTAGGCTGCAATTCCTACAGAGGAGGACAATTCCTCAACATGACATTAAACGAGTCACGCGGTCGGATCAAATGCTTCATTCATTATTCATTTCAAGTTCAGCCGCTGAGTGTTGAAAGATATTTTTCCATCGTCGTGAGTGATGGATTGCGACGCACACATTTAGGCCTGGCTCGCTCACTGAGATCTCCTCCAGACACCTCCATTCACTCTGACAGGGAAATGTCTGGATCCATCACCTGGCAACCACGCCCTCTGGCCAGATCCGCTCACTCCAGCCTGTAAAACTTTGCCTGTGAAACATGAGTGAATGGTTTGGTAGTTCCGTGTGAGGAGCTGCCTCAGACCTTTTCCCCAGACTAAAGGAGGGCGCGTCGTCATGGTGCTGATCTAACACATGACAGCCGGCACATCTCTCCAGATTCGGTGGGCCTCCGCATAAAGTGCTCCATGTAAAGATGGATAAGTAAACGGCGGCAGAACGCGCACCTCGAACTTCAGGCGTCGCGGGTTCGATCCCAAAGATTGATCAAGGAGAAGGGCATCCATCCGGCCTTAACCCCCCCACGCACACACGCTCGGGTATGTAAGTCAAAGCTTATTTATATAGCGCTCCTAAAAAACACACATGGTTACAAAGTGCTTTACATACAGTCGTGACAAATAAGAGTAAAGGATCATTCAAATAAAAAGCAAATTGAACGTGACGCAGGAAGAAACAGACCAAACTCAAACCACCCGCAAACAGGCCCATTTAAAGGCTTGTCTAAAGAGTGGCGGTGTTTTTAGGAACCACTTAAAACCAGTCCAAAGATTCCACAAATCGGACGGATTAAGGGAGATTACTCCAGAGATTTGGGGCTAAAACTGAACCGAAGCTAAAACTGAGACTGAGGCATGTGTTGTGAAGACCTCTTGAGCGGTCGCTAGGCTGGCGAAGCGCTACATAAAAAAAAAACCGCTCCGTCCACATGTTGTACGAAATCGATCCCCGGTGTGAAGGCCGAGAGCGGAGTACGTTTAGAAGTGAGATGAGCAAGAGCTCGTCGTGTCTTTGACAATGTTTTGATGTTGACTTAAACGTCTTCGACGTCCATGCTGGAAGAAACAGCAGCAAACCTGGGGGCTGTTTATCCAGGGGATGAATGAGCGTAAGTTTAGCCCACTTTCTCACAGAGTTCCTGCGTGTGAGTGCACGTGGATACCCACGCATGGGGAAAAGTAGGAAAGTTCAACACGTGCACTTTATCGATGGCACTCAACGTCGCCGGCTGTGAACACGTGGACCAACGATGAGATGCTCATGAGGGGAGAGTTGAAACTCATGTGCTCACTCTCATTCAGAATGAAGAGGAAATGGGTTTTCCTCGGCCGCTTGTGATAGAAGAAGATGGAGGTCGGCCTGATTTCATCAAAATGTTAATTGTAGGTGTTTTACATCTCAGCTGGATGCGGTGGGGGGGACCTGTGGATTCTCGTAATGAATATGTCTTAATTGTGGCAGAGGCTATTTGACATTTGAAAAGTCAGATGATCCCTCTTATTCTTGAGACTCATTTGCATTTCCATCTTTAAGGTCAAATGGGCATGAATAAAACATTAGGGGGTTCTTAAGCTTGCGATGAGCCATACCAATCTTCACAAAGGTGCCAGCTGAGTCACGGCTGGGTTCAGTGACTGTCGGAGAAACAATCACTTAGTACCTCTTCGGGAAGCCAGATGTAAAGCAAGCGCACAGCATCTCCAACACCCTGTGGTTGATGCCCTGACATTAACCTGAGGGTCATGAAGTCAATGGTCTGACAACAGAAAATTAACACAATATGTCCATCTCAATCGTCATATCGGTCTGAAATGTAACAAATAAGGTTTCTTTTGTGCTTTTACGAGAAGCTTTGTTCATTTGTCATTCCTCCGTTGTCAACCACTTGGCTGAAATCGGTTGGTGGAGTCATGCTGGAGGCTGGCCCAGCACTGATTGGGCAACACCATTCCATCACAGGGCTAGAACAGTTGGGAGTTCAGGGTCTTGATCAAGGACACTTCAACACGGTCTCTGATTGAACCATCAATCTTCCGTTTGCTAGATAACTGCCCTACCTCCTAAGTTATAACTGTAAAAGAGGAATTTAGACTGTTGAAAAGAAGCCATCTTTTTTATCACATTCTACATACATGCAGGGAAGTGAGTCCTCTGCATTTAACCCATCCGATTGTATTGGATACAGCCACAGCGTCCAGGGGACCACCTCCACTTCTTTTCCTAGTGCCTTGCTCAGGGGCACAGGTAGGAGTATTGACCCTTTTGATGATGGTGGGAGGGGAACCAGAGCAGGATCCCACAGACATGGGGAAAACAGGGGCTGTGATGGGATATGAACCCGGCACCAGTGCTGACCATTGCACCACAGTACAGCCTTTTAATGAGTTTACATGGGAAGGATTTGAGGTCAATCTGGAATAGCCGGCTGATACTTCTTGGTTCCACGTCACACGGGTGCAGATTCAAAGGGGTTAACCTGGAATAAATTCCAGATCAAAGGGGGTCTCAGAAAAGACCTTGGCAAGAGATTGGAAGAATTTAATGAGCCAAATTAACATGCATTAAATCGGACCTCGTGCTTACATAGCAGATGTCAAGCAAGGGGACCAAATCTTTGTTAGTTCATTATTAGGAGATACTATGATGTTTAGATACACATTGGTGAAACCTGAGTCATTCCTCTGCCTATTTCAATTTCAAATTGCTGTTTGACTCTTTCAGATCCTCCCGTTAGGAGCACCACATCAATTCTGAAGGAGCCTGTGCTTTTGAACACCACCCATAGTCAGTGTCCTAAGAGTGAGATACAACAGTCTGTATGGGTATTTTCCAGTAGCAGATACATCTTTACAGATGTATCTGCTACTGGAAAATACTGTTGTTTTAAATAGATCCCATGTGGCCAACACACAGGCAATGAAATGCATTGCCAAAAATGCATGGCACAGTTTCAAAACTGCCAGTAATGACCAGTGCATTTGAAGTCATTTACGTCTGAACTCAGTCTCATAATGGTGGGATTGTCTTGGGAGGATTGAGCAGTGCATCAGATGTATGGTATTGAGGAGGCAACTTCATTGGCTGTTTTGACAACTCATTACCTGTTATTTCAGCGATGGAGTGATGAAGTGGCTTAAAGCAGGCAGCCATGGCACCAGAGACCAGGCTTTTGTCTGGCATGATGTAAGACAGAAAGGCAAATAAGCTAAGACCTATTATGGCTAATGACGGCTTAAGGCTAGGGGCTTTTCTGACAGTGTGCTGTCTCGTCGTGGGGCCAACAAGGAAACAAATCTTCAGCGTGCATGAGCACAACCTTATGCTGTTTTCAATCCTGTGCAGGAAGATACTTGTCTGAAAATAGGGATCGTTGCTTTTGTTGCCTTTTTACCCCCATTGTTCAATAGCTACGTACCGGTTTTACTCTGCACTCTCATTTTGTAGTCACGAAACCATCACTAGAATGAGAGAGAGGTCTGTTTTTACACATTTAGTCTCCATGTTGTAGGGGATGGATATGGATTTAGATGAAGCATGGGGGATTAAGCCTCGATGCCCTTCCTGATGCCCTGCGGTGGGTTCGGGCCCGCAACATCCGACTTGTCAGCTCCTGGTGCGGACAAGCTGCCAGAGCTACCACAGCCTTCATCACTAGAATGAAAAGTACAGCCTAAAAATTAATGTTCACATCCTTTTGTTAAAATTCGTCTTACAGTATATTTACGGTATAGTTGATGAACTGGTTGTGCTTTGTAAGACATGTTAAATTCGCATTATTGGATCTGCTAACTTAAAGAAAATGAAACAGAAGCCATTTGTCTCTTCGTAGGTATTTTCTTGCTTATGTTGTGTGTAGAAAAAAAAAAGACTCCAAGTGCATGGCTAGTGGGACTCCTATGTACTCTTCCTGTCCAGCCCCACTGCTTGAGGATAATTGGTCCGTCCCTGGCAGTACTTCTCATCTCCACAAGCCACCAAAAACTGTAACCTACCTTGTGTATTTTTCACTAATTGAATTGCCTAATGAGGTCCCAGGGGCTACATCCCATTACCTCGGAGTTAATTAAAACCTTAGTTATGTGCCAAACGGTGAATAAAGATGCAGTAAAAGTGCAAGAGGAACAGAGAGACTGAGCAGGGTTTGCTGTGCTGGAGGGGGGGGGTCGACTGACCTGCTTTTTTGTCGTTGTTATGGGGCTCTAAATTCCTGCAAGGAACAGATGTCTATTATTTTTTTTATTTGTATTTATTTTTGGCTTCACATTTTGTTACCCTGGTTCAGGCTGGCATTTTCCAGTGTGGTTAGCTTAAATACGTCTTCTTAAAGTTGATTATGAGTCGACGCAACTATCAGCAAGATTTTTATGCAGATGTTTTGCGTCGAGAGCTGTGGAGACAAACGTGCTGCCAAAAGCAATTATTTCCGCCACTGTTGTACAACATAATTAGGAAAAGAGTTATACTTATAAACATGACAGGTGTGCCTCTGACATTTATTTCAATATGTTTTGGATGAAATAGTAATGCTTACTGTACAATTCAAAACATAAACAAATTCAGTTTCAATCAATTTGCCATGGGGTATTGATAAAGATCTTAAGTCCTTGTTAAAGAATCATTTCCTGAGTCAGGGACTTAAATTGTGTTATGAAGAGAATGCTGTAACAGAGATGGAGGCATTTCTTTTTAAGAAACAATTTCAAATGTTTATTCAACATGTCAAAGAAGGGCACACACTTGAGAACTGAAAAGGGGGCTGCAATTATTGGCCAGTACTATGACTTAAACTTAATACTAACATTAATCAAGTTTTGGCTAAAAAGAGAAGGTGTTTTTATTTATTTTTGTTTTTTTATAAACGAAACTTTATGTACATTGGACTTTTTACACAAGAGTCATTGGATAAATGCATCACAAGAGAGAAACCAGTTTGGCAGTAAACTTTACAAAAAATACATTTTGTTTCATTGAGAGATGTAGGAAAGGAGGCGATCAAATATTGACCAATAATATTTCTTCCTTTTCATTACTTAGAAAAAAAGTTGTTCTAAAACCTATCTTAAAGAAAAGCAATATACAGCACATTAAATGGGGGGAAATGCTTTGAAACTTTTAATCAGTTGATTTGGTAACCAGAGAGAGGGGCTGTGACTGGAATAGGGCATGATGGGAGTGAAGGGCTGCCTGATGGAAAGGGGAGGGGGGTGAGAGCATGGAGGGATGCAGTGAGGTGAAGGGAATTGGTCGAGTGAGAATGGGTGTGGTGGACTGACTGCTTGAAGTACCAGTTGGGATGGTGATGGTTGGCTGGGAGGAGGAGGAAGAGGAGGAGGAGGAGGAAGATGTGGATACAGGAGCCTTCCCGGGTACAGGGAAATGGTGGTGCATGCGCCCCTCAGGTTTGGTGGTGAGGGACAAAGGCTGAGCCTGCTCTGAGTGAGTGGCAGCAGGAGCAGCTGGGGAGGCCAGGGCTGCAGAGGGAGTGGCTGGAGAATCCAGCATGCTGCCATGGGATGACGCAGGGCTGTCACACATCTTTTCTGAGGGCAGGTACTGCACACATTGCTTCTTGTTTCTAATTGAGAAGTCTGAGAAAAAAAAGAAGTAAATTATGGATTTGCTGCTGGCTTAAAATCTGGTACAAGTCCCCCAATACTGCCAGAGACAGAACTGAAAGCTGGTAAATAAAACAGAAAGCATGACGCTATTGAGAAGTCTGAAAAGGAGAGATTAAAATAACAATTCAAAACCACAACTAAAATCAACATGAAGAGTGAGAAATGATGCTTAAAGACTTCATATGGTTTACACCTATGATGGAAAAACAAGTCTATCGACAGGAATTAACTGTATGTCACATTGAACGTTCAATCGTGCACTGAAATGAGATTAGAAAGCTATATTTGATCACTGCATGTGGGGCAGATAGCAGTGGTTTTGCTAAAAGAGCAGACATACCTGCCACTATTAGCACTGAACCTCATATGCTGCTTGTTAACAGTATAGAGGAAGGAGAGAGGTTAGTATAAAGATGTTAGTTAAGAAAAGAAAGCCAAATGATGTTAAAATAAAATGAAATAAATGTGTCAAAGATTGTATGTTAAGTGAAGCTTTAAAGGTTACTTTTGTGTTTTTTTTAAACAGGCTTTTTTTAGTATCTGCATGTGAGTAAAGGACTTAAAGAACAAGAGAAAACACCCCTTACCCTCTGGTGTTGAGTCTGCCTTATTATTATCTCTCTTCCTCTTTTTCCGCTTTCCCTGTACAGATAAACAAAAAAAGTTGTCAGAGAAAAAAAATTCACCGCTAAAGTGAAAGCAGTGAAAGGAAACACCACTGTCAAAACTCCAGATGATGAGGACATAAGTGTTGTCACAGTCATTACTATCTCAATCATACAAGCCCATTTTACCTCATGAAACAGAAGGCTGCCTTCTCTACCCACGTTTAACAGAAATAATTGTGTCGCACTCACATAGTTGTCTCGTGCTGACCACCCTGGATAGAGCTGTGAGTGCAGTTGCCTCTCTTTCCTCGCCAGTTCATAGTATTTGGCTTGCTCCTCTCTCGATAAAGAGTGCCACTGCAAACAAAGTCATCACAAATATCAAAGGACTGGCAAAGGGTAATAGACACGTCTCCATCTCAGTGACACACACACACACACACACACGCGCGTATGTCTGCCTACGTTCTACCTACCCGTCTTCCTAGGATTTGGTTGATTGCTGCACTCTCTTTAAGAGTGCATTCGGCCACTACTTTGGCTCTCATCTCTTTCATATAGAGCATGAAGGCATTCAGTGGTTTCTTGATGTGAGGCTTCTTGTCCTCCTCCTTCTTAGGCGGTCCAGGGGATTTCCTGCTAATACAAGATATTGGAAAGATGCTAAAAATGGACCAACACTGGTTTAAACACATTAGCAAACATGAGAAGACAAACTGGTCCTTGTTGAAGAACTAGGCTTTGATACCATACGGCCATATTATTATTCTTACGCATGCATTGAGGGACTGATGTTGTCACTATTGGGTTCCTGTTTTATGGCCGGGGAGACGATGGCAGGATGGGGAATGCCAGTCTGGTGGAGGCCGTGTGGAGGATGAGTCACCATATGAGGGGAGAAGCGGCTGGACACCAAGCTGGGGTCAAAGGAAGGCAAGATTAAGTGTCAACTGGACTAATTTGCCACACAGTAATGTCTTGGCTCGAGTTGCAATATGACAGTGAGTGGAGCAGGTCGTCTGGTAACAAGAGAGAAACGCTGCTTCAACCCTCAGCTCCTCTATGCAAAAATGCTGAAGTGTCCTTGAGCAAGACACCTACCCTCATTTGATGTAGCTAGAGGACACTACCGCATTACATTTATCCTGTTTATCGACCGTATTTTTCTAGTCTCTAATATCTATCTTGTTTTTCTATTGCTGCTACTTTCTGAGTTACCAAATGTTTTTTTGTATACCTACAATAACAATAAAGCGTCTCAATCCTCTAACTGGCCCTGACGAGCCGGTTCTTACCTTGCATGCTTGAAACCGCCATCAGTGTATGAGTGTGTGTGTAAATGTAAGGAATTAATCCATTGAAAAGCACTTTGAGTGGCTGTCATAGCTAGAAGAGTGCCATATAAATGCAATCAATTTACCATTTTTTAGCCCCAGGTAAAACTCAATGTGCTTTCTATGTCAGAACTAAAGCTATACACACAATGAAAAATACATGCTTGTTTTTTGTCCATATAAAAGACTTTTTCAAAAGCTCCTTTATTCCTTCATGGCTAGAAAAAAAATGGAGTGTGCCGTCACCATGGCAACCACATGGCAAAGACACCTGAAACCACTTTTTCTCAACACATTCCAAACCATGGAGGGCGTCCTACAACCTTCTACAAAGAACACCTTTTCTCACCCTCAAATTGTTCATACAATGAAGCATTGTATTTAAAAGAAATGACTATGACATTCCATGTACCTCTGCCACATGATCTTGTTGAATGTATATTAGATTGGAAAATTTTCGACTGTTGTGCAAATCATTTCATAAAGTGTGACAAAGAAAGTCTTGTCATTCACAATATACTTTGGCCTTGGTGTTTATGCAGTATATGCTAAATATGCTCTTACAGCATAATCAACATTCGGCCAGATTCAGTGACAAGCTTGGAAATTAAAAACTGCCAGTGCAACCTGATATTCTTGATATTTTCAAAGTGTATCCTAATCAGTGCTATAGGTACAGGCCTTTTTACCAGACAAATATTATGTAGGCAATGTTATTTTGGTTTGAAAAAAATAAAAAAATTCTCAACTGGTGCACAAATGAAACATTCAAAAGGTAATAATACAAATAATGATATGATTGTTTTTCTAGGCATTGACTGGTCACTTGATATCCACATTGTGATGGAGGATTTGAAAAGCCCTATCTAAAAACAAGCAACCACCAACTGAGGAATTTCTTTCAATATTCAAACAAATTCATCTGGTAAAATATTGTAAGAATGGGAAGCTGATCCAATGCTGCAATCATAATTCATGCTATCTTTGAACTTTGCCAACACACAAATGGCTTAGCTGCTGTGTTTCAAAGTGTTAGAGTGCAGTGGAGCTCAAAATGTGACACTAACACCTGTGTGGATTTGCAGTAATACAGAGTTTGGTCTTGTGTTACAGTGAAAGCGTTTAACTCTTGATATACATAACAGTTATTTTTAACCTATACAAGCCAAATGCTATCTCCAAACAGATCAATTTGTGTGGTTGACAATTTAAACTAAGATTATTTTTCAGCAGAAATTCCAAAGGGTATTTTTTATTTGAGATATCATATATTGTATTTAGGGTTGTTTGAGTATGGAGCTACAACTCATAATACTACTGATCAAATACAGACCCTCTTGAATATTTCATGCCATACTAAATCCAGAAGGTTTGCAACAAATCTTTCCAATTTTGACAGTGGGTCAGAAAATTAAATCTGATGGGACTTGTTTGTTAGAGGAGCTTTGATTTGAACCAATCGATTGTCCGCCCTTTCATCTTAGTGCGTGTAGTCAAATGGCTCAGAACATTGAACTGACCGCGGAAGTTTAGCTCTGGGAAATAAAAAGGCCTGTGCAAAGAACAGGGTAGTGAATTCCAATAATGTGTTCACTGAACTTGTCTCTGACAGACTCAGACCCTAAATCCTTTTATAGTGCTGATACTACAGCCTGTCTGTGATCTGATAGTATTATGCCTAAAGTGAAAAAATCACTGGGTTTGATTTGTTGGCAATTCTAATCGAAATCAATTTGACATCTCTAGAAATGGGATATTAAACAACTACTGCTCAAAAGTAGGGTTCAGACTCTTTTCTTAAACTGCTGCTGGTTAAACAATGAGAAAAATTGAATTTAAAAAAAACTTCCATTGCGCATCAGCAGTTCACTTCACACTTAATACTATTTCAACCTTCTAGTAAAAAAAAACAAAAAACTGAAATATTATTACATGTTATATGACTGGTAGATATTATATATCTCCCATTGGGAGGATGGGGGTGTTGCTGAACATGATCAACTCACCTGGACATAGATGCATTCATTGCTAGCGCTGGATAGGGGTGACGGAATCCCCCTGGAGGGATGGAATACATGGGTTGGCCCTGCCTGAGAGAGAGAGAGAGAGAGAGAGAGAGAGAGAGAGAGAGAGAGAGACTAGTGAGAGGTGGATCTAACACAGCTGACAGATAACCCACCAGCACTAATCCGCTCCTCATCAACTCAAATCCCTTCATTGCGGAACAGTACCGTTACAATTGATTACAAGAACCATAGCAAAACCTATAAATGTTCATAATTTGTCCTCGTAAACTCAAGTGTTTTAATTCATTATTGTCTTAATGTGGTCGACCTACATAAACTGTGGATGAGAGGGCATAATAATGTTTAGAAAGTGGCCCACATTAAAACCCAAGAGTCAGTTTAATTTGCTATTTAGCAGCTATGAGACAGCGCACAAAAAGTTAGAGAGAGGAGAATGCTAGGGGTGATTTAAGTATGAAAACTCAGGTTCTGAGCAGGATCCCAAAGCTATATGACCAGTTTTAGGGGGAAAAAAGAAAGACAACCCCCCCCCCAAAAAAGTGTCTACAACAGTCTTTCCTCTTTTCATTATCTGAACTTGGCCCCATGCTTTTCTATTTCTCATATTGGTTTAAATATCTGATTAAACATATGCACAAAGATAAATAGAGAAAATCGACACATGTCAGCATGAACTGTTCTTGTAAAAAGGGCAAGATTGAAAAATTATTTCTTAGAACTATTAAAGGAAACTCACTGTGGCACCAGCCACCCCAGAGGATGTGCAATCTGACCCACTGCACCAGGAGAGAGAGGGTAGTATGGAGAAAGCTCCGATGGGTGAGGCGTTCGAGGAATACCTGCAGGTGACAAAGACAAACGCAAGTTTATACACGTTTCATGGGATACCATTATCTAAAGGGTGGAAATTCCAGCACAACTAGATATATCCACCATCAAGTTTGGGAGCTGGAGAGTGTATTACACGGAGCTGTGTAAGGATAGAAATCAAAGTTTAGCATAAATATGTCAATGAATGGGGAAGGATACCTGTCTTTGGGTCTAGGATTTCTGGGGAGAGGTGTGCGGGCGGCGTGCCAGGGGAGAAGTGTTCATTGCTGTAGGTGATGAGAGGGGTCAGTGGGTGGACATGGTGAGCATGCTGCACCACTGGGACCTTGTTGGACTGTTGATTAAGAGAGAGAAAATAGAAACACCCAAGGTTTAGGAACAAAATATCAAAGATTGTATTGTCCTGAATCAGAATGTTTTCAATCTCATACTATGACTTTTTACATTCACATCTTTGATACAAGGAATATGGCATGTTTATGAGGTAGCATTATGTAAAGTACTCGGATGCATTCCTGGCGGTCACTGCGCAAATGACATGCATTGGGTGAACAAGAGCTATCATGTGTGATTGCCTTCCACAGTAAACAACACAGTCTGTGCGTGTGACAGGCCCAATGATGCAATCTGGACCAGCACCAAGGCACACTAAAAAGCCTTGCGGACACATGCCAAGACCATTATGGTCATTTAGTGGAGGAGAGAACTGTTTGTTCAGCCCAACAAGCAAAACAACAGCGCCACCAGTCCAAAAGTAACACCAATATCACCA
>OMLC01097228.1:0-12236 GCA_900302585.1 Regalecus glesne
CTCTCTGAATATGGCTGACTGCTCGGTATTCAGTGAGTGTATGCAGGCCACATCTTTTTCTCTTATAGGTTTCTGGATTGGCCCAGCAGTATATGAAACAAGGAAATCACAAATAATCAAAGCAAGGAGGTACATAGGTAATATTTTAGACAACACAGAGAGAAATGGGACAACAATATGGCTGAATCCTTCATTTTCTCCCCACAATAAGTCTCATGCTATAATAAAAGCTACTTACAAAATTATAAGGGGTGGGAGTTGAATAACAGAGTACAGATCATGTGAGGGAAGAAGAAGGAAGATGAACGCAACAGAATGAAACAAGGAGACAACAGAACAAAATCTGAGGGGATCAGAGATCATGAGAACTCAATATGGAGTACGGTCACAAAGGCCCATTTGCTCAGAAAAGGCCAGTGTTTGGAATCATTTCACTACACCTATTTTGGAAAAATAGTATTTTATGCCTTGAGTAATTCTTCACTTAGAGCATTTAGCTTAATAGATTTGGCATACCCACGACGTGATTTCGGAGAAGCAGTTGACAATGGATGGATGGATGGACAATGGATGGCACAATCCAAAATCAATTGTTCTATTTTGCAATTTAAAAAAAATTAGGATCCCCCAAATTCCTAAAACAAACAGTATTTGCAGTATTTTGAAGTAAAACTCACTTTACCATTTAATTTATCTTCCATTTGCAGGTCATTACCCCCACTAAAGGACATATCAGTCAGCTTGATGAACGCTTTCAGTTTCAGTCCCTGCAGGACAAACAGATGTGGACACATTTGTGCTGAAGTCATGCATTTGCTCGACTTAACCTTCACTAAATTAGCTCTGGTCCCACAAGGCTTTTTATAAGAGTATGCACTTTCCTTCCATGCTTTAATGGAATTTGATTTACCACATTTTGTGTCTGCAGGTACCCTGGACTATAAAACACCCATAGATACAAGAAACACTGACACAGACAACAAGGTATATAGTTTGTAGGCACAAATAAACAACACATGGACATAGAAATCAGAAATTAAAAAAAATCCAGAAATCAGTCACATTGGGAAGATTCAAAATCTTGTAGATAAAAGTACCTTGTTAGCCAGGACTTAAAAGAGTCAATGGAAGGGACGGAACTCGAAGAGCAGAATGCTTTTCCACTGAGGCTGCAACCGCCAAGGTGCAGTCCCCCCTTGGCTTAAGGTTAGATCATAGAAGTCCCAAGTCAGCTGACCTGAGGGACCTGAAGGTGAGATATGGGGTTAAAATGTCTGCAATATAGGAGGGGGACAGCCCATCGAGGGCTTTTTAAACAAACAGGAGACTATCAAAATAGAGTCTGAACTACACAGGCACCCAGTGGTGAGAGGCCAGTATAAGGTTAATATGCTCTCTCTCCCGGGTACCCATCAGAAGCCTGGCTGTGGCATTCTGGTCCAGTTGCTGGTGGGAAAGGGCCAAATGAATAATCCCAAAATACATGGGTTTGCAGTAAACCAAATGTAAGGATATTAGAGCGTGGATGGCTGTCTTGAGATATTTAAAAGAGAGAAATGCTTGATTTTGGCATTAGTTGGAAGCTGGAAAAACTGTATTTTACTTTTGCATTAACTAGTTAGAAGTGAGGATGGAATCAAATATCACACCAGGCCTTTTGACATGAGTGTTGACAAGACTGTTGGTAAACACTTTAACAGCGGTAGGATTTTTCGATTTCAGGGTAGCAACAGTATTCAGAATAAAAAAGCAGGTGGTATTGAATAAGGAAGTGCGTTCCTCAGTACTGGGATGAGAGGAGAACCCTCTATAGTTAAGGTATTGGGATCAGATATGAGAGCCTCAGAGAAATGATTGGCAGTCAGAAATAATATAGAAAGAGAAATATACAGGAGGATGAGGTTTATTATAAATTATGCATCAAACATTACAACACCAGGATCTGAATGTGGCACAGCAATTATATCCACATTGCAGGTCTGAAAATCAAATAATAAGACTCGGTCAAGTCTATGGCCTAGGTTGTGTGTGGGACCAGATTAAAAGACTCAGTCAGATGTATAAAACCATTTACAAGAGGCTTAGTGGGACAGCAAGCATGCATATTAAAATCAGCAAGAATTAGAACTTGATCAAAATTGGGCATCTCTCCCTTTATCCCCATCAGATGTTGCCTCTCAATCTGAATAAACGTGTGCTTTTCATTGCACATAGTATCCGTTGTGGATTGTTTTAGATTTAATATCTTTCACATCTTATTTCATCTCATCATTTTTGAGATTTCATGTTTTGTGTTGCAAACAGTTTGATCATTGTACACCTGAAGCTTGTTTACTTACATACTTTGCTGGCCAGCTGTTAGCCTGATAGCATGCTAGTGATCCACCAGAATACTCAACAAATTGTGGATTATCCCCTCTAGTACACCCCAACTGGACTATTTTTTGCCACTATTTCAGGATTATCTCTGACCTCTCTTTTGGACCTGACATCCTGCTTTGGCTTCACTGCAGCAGTCCAAGGCTGAGTGCCTCTTTTCTGGCTACTGGCTTCAATTGCTTGGTATTGTGCATCTGTTGCTGTCATAGTGTTTATGAAATACTTAACATTGGAACATCCAAACCTCAGCCACCGCATCACTCCAAACTGCCTTGCTGTCCCTACTTCCCTTGGATTCTTTTGTCACCCCTGCTACACAGGGCTTCCTGATGTAAGGTTATTTACTCTGATAATACTGTTCCATTTGTATGGTCCAGCAAGCTAAGTCAAGTCAATTTTATTTTTTATAGCCTGTTATCACAAATTAATAATTTGCTTCAGCGGACTTTACATTGATACAACATCCTTTCCCCTAGACCTTTGGATTGGATAAAGAAAGAAAAAATCCCTTTCAAACCCCTTTCACAGGGAGAAAGATAGGGAGGAAACCTAGGGAGAGCAAATAAGGAAGGATCTCTCTCCCAAGACCGACAGCCGTGCAATGGATGTTGTTTACACAGAATAAGACACAATTTACAGCATAAAACAGAAAGAAGATAACAGAATTATAATGAAGTAGCACCAATTAATTGTCTCCCAGGTTCCTCCCAGGTCACATACATAGAAAAAGATTTTAAAAAGGGACATTAATTCAAGGGAAACTATATGAGAGAAGAGTTTAAGCAGATAGTTTAAAGCAAAATATGAGTCTTAAATTGAGATTTAAAGGACTCAACAGATTCCAATTGTCTGATGGCAGCAGGCAGGTTATTCCGCTAGAATTGGGTCTGACTTTCTTTTAATCTTGGGCATGCAGATGAGTCCTGTATTTTGAGAATGGAGAGCACGAGATAGAACCTACAGTTTAAGGAGATCAGACATGTTATAATGGGGCAAGGCCATTTAGGATTTTATTAGGTAGCTCGAGCACCTTGGAATCACATCTAATGTTTATAGGAAGCCAACGAAGGGAGGCAAGAATTGACATAATATGGTAAAATTTCTAGTTTTAGATAGGATTCTGGCAGCAGTATTTGAACCATCTAAATAATTTTAGTGCTTGCATGTGGCAGACCTGAAAAGAGAACATTACAGTAGTCAAGTATGGATCTAACAAATGCATATATTATAGTCTCTACATCAGCCATAGACTGGCAGGATCAAACCTTAGCAATGTTGTACAAGTGAAAAAAGGCAGTCTTGGTGATTTCTCTAATGTGCTTGAGGATGGAATTAAACGTAACATCAACATTTTTGGCTGCAATACTTTGTAAAATCACAGAATTGTCAATTATTATTAATACTTGATCAAAGTGGTTTCTGTGTCTCGCAAGGCTAATGACCAACATCTCAGTTTTATCTCAATTTAAAAGGAGAAAATTTAGTGATATCCCGTTTTTTTCCTAGCAGCCAAGCATGCTTCCAGATTAATCAGTTGAGTATGCTAATCAGCCCTAAGAGGCATATACAGCTGATTATCATCTGTATAGCAATGGGAATTAATCCCATGACTATGTATAATTTGGCCATGAGGTGAAATATAAAGAGAGAAGAGTAAATGGACAAATATTGAACCCTGAGTTATGCCATGTTTAACATCAGAATATCATTAATATCATTATAACAGATATAATGTTTTCTTCCAGATAAGTAGGACATAGCTAAGGCACAAAGTAGGACTGAGCAGGCATTCTATCACACTGTGACAATGAAATCATCACAACAAACTATTTGTTCTCTCTGGCAATTTGAAGCCTTTGATTTGTGTTGACAGTGTAATTGCTCTCACAACACTTGACTCAGCGTCTCTGAACAACACTGCAGCATTCATACCACTGAATGGTCGCTGCTTAAACAATAAAGCGCTACTCCCCCATGACATTGTCATGTGCTGAAAATGATACGTTCTATGCTTGATTAAAGAAATGGCACAATCAGCTGTATTTTGTGACACAAAATCAAACCACATCCCTAAGCTATGCAGATGTACAGAAACCTCACTCCGTGGATCATCGGGGCAGGCTGGCTATTATAAATTGGGCTGATATTCTGGTTAAAGAACTGCCAGTACTCAATGTTTCCTCATTTGAGTGTGTTGCCTTCACACTAGCTGGATTGATGTAGGTTCAGGTGGTCCTTGTCTTCTGGCCCCCTAAAGTCCCGACTACCTTTATATCTGAGTTATCTGAGCTACTCACTTCTGTCCATCCTAAGATTCCACTTACACTCATACTAGATAACTTCAATATCCATGTGGACTTCAGTAGCTGCACATTTGCTGCTGAATTCTTGTCATTGATGGAGTGCTCTAACTTTACACAGCATGTTTAAGGTCCCAACCATACCAAAGATTAGATTTAGGATATGGTGTGCTCTACTGGTACAACTCCCTTGCATTTGAAGTGCCTGGACCTTGCTATATCTGGCTACCATAACCATCCACTTTGCTGTTCCAGTCCCCCTGCCAAGGCAGCACACGTTATGCATCATTTTCAGGAACATCAAGACAGTGAGTGCAATAGCCCTGAGCAACCCGACAGTATCTAATCTAACCTCTGACCCCCCTTGACACCATGACAAATGGTCTGGTGGCCCATTAAAATGCAGCTTGATCCCTCAGCCTTGACTCTCTCTTACCAGCAACCAGCAAAATCCCTCCAGAATTATATTCTCCACCATCAGCTAATTACTTTGCCAAGTAGTTGTCCCCAACCTTCAGGTGCTCATGACATCTGGTCTAAATTTCTGGACACCTTAGTTACTCAATGTTGCCCTCCCCCTGCCTACATGCTGACCCTCCTCTAACTCCCGTGTGAATGATCTTCAAGTTTCTGTGTTGGTCACATTGGCCAAAGCTTCCACCTCTCCCTTGGGCCCCATGCTCAAAGTCCTGGTCAAGCCAAATATACCTACCCTATGCCCCATCACTGTGGACATTATCAACTCCTCTCTGGAATCCTGCACATACCCTCCAGATTCAAAATGGCTGAAGTCAACTCTATCCTCAAAAAGTCAGCCTGATATCCCAGATATCTTCATTAACTACCAGCCAATCTCCAACCTTACTTTTCCCAGTAAAATCCTGGTAAGGGCAGTTGCTTCACAACTCCATCAGCACATATCCAACCATAAGTTCTACGAAGCCCTCCAATCCCACTTCTGAATACACCACAGCATGGAGACTATCCTTATCAAGATCACTAATTACCTCATCTTTACTTTTGAGTCCAGCCACATAAGTACTCTCCTCCTCCTGGACCTGTTTGCAGCCTTTGACATGGTTTCCCACACCATTCTCCTCAACCACTAATCTGAATACCTGTGTAACCCAGGTTAGCAGACCTTGGCTATAAGAATGAACTGAAGTGCATGTAAGCGGTAAATTGTTGTTTCTGTATTGATGTTTTCCATGGGGGGTGTAGATTGGGTGTTTCAAAAAAACAATGTAATGTTATATGAATGCAATCATCTTTAATGTTTAAACGTCTCCATTTCTGCTGAAGACATTTGTTATTTTCGAGTGTTTGTGAAGAAACAGATGGCATTAAGAGTACAAACCTTTGGAGGCGGTTCTCTGAAATAGACTCTCGAGACTTCGCGCCAACTAATCGGAGCTCTGTTTGTTGACTCGCATTCCGGAAGTACGAGAAGGTGGAAATCACAATTTGCAGTTTGGGTTATTCTTTCTTTTTCCCAGAAGACGCGATGGGTAATAGACCTGCTGGGAGTCGCCCTGTGAGATACGCTTTGGATTTTTGATTTTATTTACTTCCAGACGGTGCAGAAGTTGTTTTATGTGAGCTGTGCTGTTTTTTTCTGGAAAGAATAACGTTTATGCCAGACGCCGTGTTTGGTTGTTTAGTGTTGGATGTGCCGTCGTCGTTGGAGTGGATTTCATCTGCTGGGCCGCAGTAGGTGGTTGCAGACTGCAGTGGGCGTGGCGAGCCAGAATGATCTGATTGAACTGAACAGTTGTTTTCGATTGGAGATCTGGTAGGACTGTCTTGATGCATGCTCAATAATCCAGGAATGGGAATCACAAGAAGAGGTGAATCGGTTAAATTGGATCAGAAGTTTGTTCGACGACGACGAAACGTAGATGACGAAACGCGTCTGAATAAACGTATGATCCAGTTGAACCGATTCAACTCTTTTTGTGATCTGGTAGGACTATTTTATATCAGAACACTGAGATTTTATGTCATGGACTAAGTAATTAACTCCCCGGTGGTCGAAACAAAAGACAAAACAGGGAACTCATTGATAACTTGTTGTTTTGAAAGCTACATGTTTTTTATGTGCCGTGGGTATTAATTTTTATGTGTGTTGTATATTTTATGTGCCCATTTTATACCAGCTTATATTACATATTTTTATACCTACCTGTTGGTTTGCAAGTCTCCTTTGCTCTTGTTGCTCAATGCTCACTGATAATACTCCGAGCCGAACCTATATATATGTGTGTGTGGCTGATTCCAGAGATAAAAGATACGTCTCTATACCACTTAGTGTCTATCCTAAATTAGAGCTGAGCCACGGGTTACATAGACCACACTTGTCTAGCTCTCCCCTGATTCCAGTCCTAGCTAGTCACAGAACACAGTTTTTTTTTATCATCAGAGCGTTTAGTTCCACCCTACCCCCAGACAACCAAGGAATGCCATAAAGTTCCATGGTTGGAACCAGTCCTCTGCACCATCTACAGCTTTTCCTTTAGTCATATTGTCCACCATCACTTTCTTGAGTTTCCATCGGTATGCTCATGACACTCAACTTTATTTAAACAGTAATTCATCACCCCAGATACCCCCACAATCTCTTGTCAGCTGCCTCCACCAAATAAAAATCTGGATGTCTTCAAATCTACTTAAGATAAACAGCAATAAGACTAAGCTCATGGTTTTGGCTCCCAAGGTACTGCTCAGGATGGTTGATGTTTTTATCCTCAATGTGGGGTGGCTGCTTCATCTGCCTATCTGCTTTCTTTCACTACAAACATATTGTGAGACTCCAGCCATCACTCCCAGACTTGCTTAGTAGTCTCTCATCCATGTCTTTATCATCATCACTCCCACCCCGTCTCGTCCCATCTGGATTACTGCAATGGAGTCCTGTTTGGGATACCAAAAAAAAAACCCTAGACAGGCTTCAGTTTGTGCATGTAGATGCCAGGGTTCTCGCCCCCACTAAACACTGGTAACACATCACTCCCACCTTTGTCCACCCTCACTGGTTCCTGGTCAAATCTCCCATTTATTGGAAATCCTCCTCCTCATCCCTCTATGCTGTTGTTTCTGAGGACCTATTGGACCTCTTCAACCACTACATTCCATCTCAGAATCTATGATCTGCAGACATTGTTAACTCGAATACTGACAATGAAGGGTGGAAAACAATACAACTTTTACCAGAGCACTTCAAATACATACAGCACCGGTATTGTTGTCTGCACGACTGCCATCCACAAGGCCACGAATGCGCAGTTTACACTTAACAAACTCCCCCTTTTTCTTTCAAGAAAAAAACAACACGGTTCTTTGATTCAACTGAACTGTTAAATGACAAAAACTATACACAAAAATGTCCTTAAATTGGATCAGTCCCTTTGATTGAGTATCAAGTCCTCTCATTATTCAAGTTGCCATACACCTTCACACTTTCTGTGTCAAAGACATCATACCTGGGTCCAGAGTGTGGCAACATTATTTGGCTTTTGGCTTCCACATGCTAACTTTCTATATATTCCTGCACCGTTTGCTGAGTATCAACCTTGATTATTATTATTATTATTGATACTCAGTCTGGAGTGATGTACACAGACATAGGTACCTCTGGGTATCACAAAGACCCCATTCCCTAACATCTGGACCTTTCCACTCTGTGCAATCAGCATGTAGACTTTGTCCCAAGTTTCATATTGTCCATCTTTCAGCAGGAGTTGTTTGCCTATAGCTCGTTGGATCCTCTTAGACCATTCTGCCTCTGAAGGCTTGCCTTGCGGCATGCAAGGATTCGATTGGCTTAGCTGTTTGGTGGAATGTTTTCGTGGGCTGGTGGCTTATTGGTCAGTACTGATGGCATATTTGGATTTTGGCAGAACACGGGTTGGTATGGGCCGTTGCTCTGCACATTGTACATTGAGTTCTTTGCCATCAGAGTCCAACCCAGAGTCATTCCCCAAATGTAGCCATTGTTCTTTTTGATTTGCAACAAGATTTCAGTGAGGGTTTGGTTGTGTCTTTCCAAAAGCCCATTACTCTGGACAGTAATCTGCAGTAGTCTTGAGTTCAACGTTGAATTTTTCAGCCATTTTTTTTTTCCATTGTCACTGAACAGAATTTGAGGATGCCTCATATACACCTATCCAGCAATGAATGAGATACTTTAAAATCTGTTTAGGCTTCTTGGTTGTGATAATAGCCCCCGCACTGAAGCATGTAAAGTGGTCAATGGCATGTAGATACTACACTCCCGGTCCTAGCTCACGCAAATCCACAGCAACTGTCTCATTGTAGGTTAAGGCCATGGGTAGTCCACAGCAGGCTTTGGCTTTGGTCTGCTGTATCTAATGCATGTTTCATACTTGCTAACAGTCTTTTTGAGGAACAAAAGGCATTCATCATCTTGGTTACCCGCAGAGTCCAGAAGTCCTCTCAGTTTCTCTACTGAGGCATCTCCGAATTGTTTGTGTAGTTTTAGCAGTCTTCTGTTTTTTCTTGTTTTGTCATATTTCCAGTCACAGTCTGAATTTCCTCTTCATCGTGGATCTCACATCCAACTGTGTTATCATCAGTCCTGATGTTCACTCAACAGTGGCCTGAAGATGTTTACTCAAGCTTCACTGGCTGTTTGAATATTATGGCTTTATCATACTGTCTAACACAGCACCTACTCTTTTCAGCAATGCTTTACTTAAGAGCAATGGGATGTCTACAGGGTCAACTTCAGTTTCTATATGATATCTAGTTCCGCCCATCACAGCTGGAATCTTCACACTCTTTGTTGAATGGACAACTTTGCCATTACCAAACCGGAATTCTCTTGCACTGTATTTGGTCTGTAAGATACCCAACTCGCTCTTTTGATATCCATTTACATAGTGATCAAGCCATTTTTCTCCAGACACTCTTCTGGTACAGGCTATGTCAAGGGCAGCTGATCCCAAAGCCTCCACCATGAAGATCTCAGAGTCAGATAAGTCCTTTGAAAACAAAGTAATGTTGCACTCATCCACACCTGTGTCAACTGCTCAACATCCTCTGTTAATTTTGCCTTTTTTATTTTTTTGAGGGCAGTCCTTTTCCCAGTGAAACGTGCTTTGACAGACAGCACAGTGTGGTCTTCTTTTGAATTTGTTTAATGTATTCGAGCCTGGCATAGCACTTTGAAAGCTTCGTCTGGCATCACCTTTCACCACAAATCGCATGTAGTATGAATGCGCTAATGATTCTCTTCAAATCGGATTTTGTGCTACTAAACATGAGGTCTGAGCAAGCGGTAAGCGCTAATTGTTTGTCTTTAACACCAAGTCTTGCTGTATCAAGCAGCTTAAAAGTAAACGAGCACCTCAAAGCTTCAGTTTCAACTTATTCATCTTGTTGGAAGGGTACAAAACAATATAACTTTCCCGGAGCACTTTGAACACCTACAGGACTGGCATTGTTCTCCACACAACTGCCGGACACAAGGCCACACGTGCACAGTTATACTTAACAGACATGTGTCTGTTATCTATACCCCACACCAGCCTGTGGACTTTTGGGGATAGAGCCTTTAGTGTGGTAGCCACCCAACCATTGGAATTCTATACCTGTCTTTCTGGCCATAGAGTCTTGGGTGATTGCTCGATCAACTAGTAACTGATGCTTTGGCCCTCTAGTGTTCCCAGTTTCTTTCTGAGTTAAGCTCATGTACTGAATCGTGTGCCCTTTCAGCCTAGCTGACTTTTGAAACAACGCCGACTCTTAATTTGGCATCTGTTAAAGGCCAAAACGTAACCATGAACAATTGATTTACCTCGTACACAACAAAGAGGTCTCAAACCTGTCTATGAGGAAACAAATATGTTCTTCATGACAAGCAGGAACCACTTATGCCAAATGAAATGTCACAAAGGTCTTTAAACGAGGTCCACGCTGACTAGTCTCCCAACTGACAAGTTTAGATTTTGCTCAAGTTGATTGTACATGTTACAAACAATCCCCATGTTGTGGGGGTGGACATGGACTTTGATGGAGCTTGGGATTGGAGCATGCTGCCCCTTGCTTGTCAACCTGATACGAGTGCTTTTAACTATTGAGCTATCTTGGCCTCACAAATTTTATATAAAAAAACGACCAGAGTATAAGCCAACAGGATTACCAGTATTCAGTGGTAGAAAACATACCTACCCCTATAGGGTTTCAGGAAATGTGAGGCAGTCATTGTAAAGTGCTTTGAGTGGGTGGTAGACTTGAAAAGTATTATATAAGAGCCAGTCCATTTACCATATGGCATTTATTAAAAACAGGCCAGCTTCTCATGACATGAAGAAGTATCTTGATACATGCTCAATAATCCAGGTATGGGAATCGCAGAAGGAGGTGAATCGGTTCAACTGGATCCGAAGTTTATTCAGAAACGTACCGTCGCTCAAACAAGTGACCTCTTCAGTCAGAGCCGACTGCAAGCATCAAGGAGAGCCAAGAAGTCAGGCCAGGACTCTGTGGTCTACACCCATCTACAAGCAAGTGGCCACTCATTCAAGTTTCTGGCCTCTGTTCCAACCCGTTAGTAGGCAGTATATAGCTGCTGAAACTATTTCTTCAGTCTACATACTTCACATATCAGGGGCAATACTACAGGCAGAAGCATGGGTGTGCTATGGGTTCCCCTGTTTCTCCTATAGTGGCCAACTTGTACATGGAGGAAGTAGAGAGGAAGGCTCTGGCTTCATGGCCAGAGCCGGTTGGCCAGAGCCAATCGGCCAACCGATGGCCGGTTAGCTCAGTTGGTTAGAGCGTGGTGCTAATAACGCCAAGGGCGCGGGTTCGATCCTCTTAACAGGGGCGGCATAGCTCAGTGGGTAGAGCGGTCGTCTGGCAATCGGAAGGTTGCAGGATCGATCCCCGGTCCTGCATACAGCAGGTCGAGGTGTCCTTGAGCAAGATGCTTAACCCCTAACTGCTCCCCGAGCGCCATATGTTGGCAGCTCACTGCTCCTATATAATAGGTTGGGTCAAAAATGCAGAGAAATCCAAATTTCCCCTTGCGGGACTGATAAGGGAATCCTTTTTTTTTTCCATATACAGGGACTCCACCGAGTTACTGGTTCAGGTATGTGGAAGACACCTGGGTTAAAATTAAATCCCAGGACGTACCACAGTTCACTGAACACATTAACTCAGTGGACGCCCACATCAAATTCACAAGGGAGGATGCGAAAGATGGCGTGTTGGCTTTCCTAGACTGTGAGGTGAAGGTTGGTGTTGGGGGGCGGTTGATTGTTAGTGTGGAACAGTTGAGACGTGTATTTTCAAAACATTGCGTCTTAGTTACTTTCAAACCCCTGAACACACCAAAAGTTGGTCCACCCCAAGGATCGGGTCCCCCGGCACAAACAGAGTAACGTAGTGTACGCTGTTAAATGCCAGGAGGACTGCAGTGACTTGTACATCGGGGAGACCAAACAGACGCTGGCAAAAAGGATGGCGCAACATAGGAGAGCCAACACGTCGGGTCAGGACTCTGCGGTCTACACCCACCTACAGGCGAGTGGC
>OMLC01097229.1:0-15238 GCA_900302585.1 Regalecus glesne
ATGTGATGTGAGTAAAGGTTGATGGAAACGGGGGCCTTGGTGAATCTGAGCTGCTCATGTTTTGGTGGTTGGGCTTTCTAGACCTGAGACATGAGTGAGTTTTAGGTGGGGCTAGTTCACTTTGGATATGAGTTAGTGGCTGTTGCTAGGTATGGAGTCATGTTATGTCATGTCTTCAGGGAACCACTAGGGGACACTGTCTTCCACTGCAAACATGGATGACCAGCGACTGAATGCCGTAAAAATAAATCCATCCATCCACTGCCTCATACAGTCGGGGGTTTGAATCCCAGCAGCCCCGTTTCCAACCACAGCCAGAGGTCCATAGTTAGTGGGTCATAATTGGCTAAGCCTCACATGGGTATAGGGGTTAGGTTGGATAAAGTATTCTGGGTTCACTAGTGTCCCCCTCTGGGTGGTCCAGGCCTCTTGGTTAAGTGAAGGGAAAGTACTCTGCTTCATTCTCCTCTGACGGCCAAGCACTGTGCTTTCCCCACCAGACCATGATGTGTGGACTAGTGAGGCCTAGTGGTCATGTGACTTGGAGGAGACACATACTACCACTTCCTCCTTCCTGTTGATGTTCTAGAGGGGATCAGAGAGACTGACCCAGCAGTAGGACACTCAGGGGATTCAGGTGGGGGGAAAAGAGGGGATTAAATTTAAAAAGCAAAAAAAAAGTTTTAAATCCATCCATCTATACATCCATACATATCAACCACTTATTCTAAGTCAGGTCACGGGGTCATGCTGGAGCCTATTCCAGCACTTATTGAGTGAAAGGCGGGGAAATACTGTGAACAGGTCACCAGTCCATCACAGGGCTGAGGCAGTTAGGGGTTCAGTGTCTTGTTGCTCAGGGACACCGTGACACACTGTCATTAAAAGAACCATCTACGTTTTTTTGCGGTTGTGTTTCCAAGCTCATCACATCACAAAGAAGACCATCACTGGCTGCTTCCTTCTCATCTGGACTGCAGCTGCCTTCTGGTCCACAGCGCCCCTGCTGGGCTGGGGGAGTTACACAGGTGAGACCACCACACAAACCATTGCACACTTCAGTGAGAGACACAGTGAGCACGGCTGCTGTGTCATTTCCTCTCTTAAACTGGATGTTTCGTATGTGAGGCTCTGACTCCGTCCCTCTAATCCACCACTGTCCCCGCAGACCGCGGCTACGGGACGTGTGAGATTGACTGGGCCAAGGCCAACTACTCCACCATCTACAAGTCCTACATCGTCTCCATCTTCATCTGCTGCTTCTTTATCCCCGTCCTCATCATGCTCTTCTGCTACGTGTCCATCATCAACACAGTGAAGCGAGGCAACGCCCTCTCCTCGGAGGGTGACCTCACCGAGAGGCAGAGGAAGATGGAGAGAGACGTCACCGTGGTGAGTAGAAACCCTCATTTATCTGGATGGGACCTAGAAGCGTCTTATCACGGAGTAGACGTGAAAGCTTGATGGTGGTTCTGGCAGATCAGTGTTAGCCATGCTGTGGGATGAGATGGTGGTGTGGTGCTCCGTCAGCCTTTTGTCAGTCTTCTCTGAACGGTTCCAACCACAGGAGAGTTTAAGCCAAATGCTGGACAGATGCTTAAATTGGGTCCAGTCGAGATCAGTAACTCTAAGCCATGATGACCACACCCCCAGGTCACTGCTGAATGGTCAAGGTGCCGACTTTCTCTCCCATCCTCCAGGTTTCCATAGTGATCTGCATGGCCTTCATCCTGGCCTGGTCTCCGTACGCCGTGGTCTCCATGTGGTCTGCCGCCGGCTTCCACGTGCCGAGTCTGACGGGCATCTTCACACGCCTATTCGCCAAGTCGGCCAGCTTCTACAACCCGCTCATCTACTTTGGCCTGAGCGCCAAGTTCCGCAAGGACGTGGCCATCCTGCTGCCCTGCACCCGTGAGGCCAAAGACACCGTCAAGCTCAAGCGCTTCAGGCCCAAGGCTGATGGCCAGGCACACCGCAGGCCGGCCGCAACAGGACCCAAAGCATCACTCAATCCAAACGAGAAGTACGCCCTGAGCAACCTGCTCAACCCTGCCCAGAGCCCAGACTCTGGTGTGGGCAGCCCTCCCTGCACACCCCCGCCCGTCAATAAGGAGGTGTTCTACATCCAGATGCCCGCGTCGTCGGACACGGGGCCGGAGTTTGAATGTGACAGACTGTGAGGAACATTCCAGAGCTTTTGGCTTGGTCTGGTTTGACTGTTGCATCAAAGGACCGACTGGTCCAGTCATCACATAGACTTCCCATCACTCCCCCACTCCTGCAGAGCACACCGTGAGTTCCCAGCTTGGAATGACCACCCGGCCTCCTCTCTTCCCTCCACTCACACACACAACACGAGCTCTGGCTGCACGAGGACCCGGAGCTCAGCACGGCCACTGACCATCACATTGGTTTAGTCACATAGGGGCTGTGCTACCTCAGTGGTAGGACACATGCTTCAGAAACTGATGAGTCAGAGGCCGCGGGTTCAAACCCACTCCAGGGCATCAGGAAAGGCATCAGCCTTAATCCCCCAAACTCCATCTAAGTCTGTGTCCACCCCACACCATGCAGACAGGTTAACACGAGCCCCTCGTATGGATTAGGTCATGGACGGTGTGGAGGTGAGAATTATGGCTGCCCGGGAGGAAGGCCAGACACCTCCACAAACACCACGGCGTGCTTTGGAGGATGGCCTGTGGTCATGTGGAGGAATGGTCTAAAAGGCCTTTAGAGAATCTCCAGCTTGAATCAACCCACAGCATCTGCCCAAAACTGAGGTGTCATGGCTGATGACCTGTGACCCTTTAAGGGTCACGTGTCCTCTGTGGCCTGGTTGTGTTGATTTACATCATCAGGAAGAGCAGATGCCACCTGTCTGAGCAGCCCAGCTCCTGGTACAGGAGCTGGGCTGCTCTCCTGGTGTCGCCCATGGAGGCCTGCAGCTCCCTGCCAGCAGGCCTCCCCGCGTGTGTGCTCAAACCTCTGCAGGTGATCCAGAAGTCAGTCACACATCTGGTCTTCAGCCAGCCCACAGTAGCTCAGGTCCCCCTGCTGCTGTCTGCATCCCCCCACCTGGGACTTGAATGTTGTAACTTAAGGTGTCCATCCTGTGTCGGACAGCAGGCGTGTAGCTTTTTCTAACACGACTCATTTGTAGCTGTGACTGAATAAAAGGTCTCTGCTGGACGACATTCCCTGACACTCTTCTGTTGGCCGCTGCAGACCAGGGCCGGACCGCTCAGTACCTCAGCGGGTCACTGACAGAGCTCCTGCAGGACTCTGAGGCTGCCTTCTGAGGGTTGACCAGACCATCCAGGACACGTGGAAACAGCCTCAGTGATGCACGAGTCACGGTTTGATCATCTCTCCAATAAGATATACAATTCCTTTCTCCTATTAATAAAGTGGGCAGATCATCCATCCGTCCATCAACCGCTTATGTGAAGGCAGGTCGTGGAGTCATGCTGGAGTCCATCTCAGCCCTCATTGGGTGAAAGGTGGGGAAAGGCCGTGGACGGGTCACCCTTCCTCTCAGAGTGGTCCAGGTTCTTGCTCAAAGGCACTTTGACCCTTTCTGCAGGACTGGGACTCAAACCACCAATGCTCTGAGTACTAAATAACCCCCTACCTCCTGGGCTATGCCAGCTTTCTAATAAAGATGGTGGAATGATGAAGATTACTGTTAGACTGTTACCGTAGGACGCTGGGAAAACGTCCCCGTCTGCTGCCTCAGACACAGCCGACAGGGGGCTCTTACTGGAGGGCTGTTGGTCTGTCCCCTGGTCCCCAGGTTCTACCAGCTAATGGCATGACGGTCCTCATCTCACCCCATCACGAAACCACGGGCTGCTTTTGGACTGACATTGAAACCAGTGGTGTTCAATCAGGTCCTCAAGAGCCACCAGTCCTGCTGGTTATGTGTTGCACCAGTTCATTGAGGCCACTTGCTGTTAAGTTCAGTTGGTGGTACCCGAGGACGGAACACAGAACCACTGCCCGAGTCCATCGGTGGTCCCCTGTCCAGAATTTACAGGTCAAAGCCAGTGAGTAGAGACCGTGACGTCATGGAAATGAGACCCCAGTAGTGAAGACACAATGGTCCTTTAGAGCCCATATGAGCTTCTCTGTCTCTCCATACTGGTGCAGAAGACGCTGGTGAGATTCAACATCAGAACCAGTCTGGACTGTTATTACAGAAAGGCTCAAAATGTGTCGTGAGATTCTCAAATCTTTATTTGAAACTGGAACAGGATTCAATCCGAAGTTCAAATGATCCCCGTGAATCTGGCTGAATATCAATGATGAGGAATCGGGGTGAAAGAATCGCAGACAGCAGATCTCGAGCTGGAAGTGTTCAGAGGCATCAGCAGAAACCAACTTTGTGATTTCATTGGGTTGGTTTTAGCTTGACACTTGTTCCTGGTTGGTCTGGTTTGGAGCTTTTTTTGAAATAGTTTAACAAAAAATCTATTCCAGAACCGTTTGGGCTTTTCAGACTGCAAAACATAACCGACTTTAAACTTGTGGTTACAAGACCAAGCTGCAGCTTTTCCAGACAGCCCCCGAAGTCTCATGTGGGCCAGTCAACAGGCAAGATGTAGGAGGGAGGTTCCCAACACCCCTGGGCGGTCTCCTCCAGCAGAGGGCAGCAGAGGGCCAAAGTGGAACACGTCTGATCTTCAACATCACGGCCATCAGAGATCCTCAAGGATGCTGATCACCGGACTGTTTGGGGCATTCAGCACTTCTCACCAGCATGGAGGTCTGCTTCATCCTGTAACACACACACACAGACATTTTCAGTTTGGGGGAAAAATGATGTCGGGGTATTCTTTATTTCCAAGTCCCATCTGAATGTTTTAACCAAGTGTACAAGACGACTCGACACAGAAACCGTCAGCGTGCTGATGTCTGTACGTTTGGAGCATTTGTGGTGTGGAGCGACCTGCTGCTGTTGCTGACGGTGAGCACCGACACAAGCACTTTCCCTCCGGACCTGATCAACATGCACACAGCGGAATCCTCATCATCTACAAACACACGCTCCTCCAAGCCCACATCAGTGAACGGAGCTCTGGAGACAGGCAGAAGCTGTGGAACATGAAGGTGTTGCCTCCAAGACTCTGAGGGGAACTTACAGGTTTGCAATCTTGTCCAGCTTGGTGCTCAACTCCTCCTGGAAAGAGAGCGAGACATGGACGTTAGTGTTCCGTCTCTGGTCCCACAGTGTCCACGTCTGTCTCGTCACAAGAGAGGAGAGCCCTGCAGCAGCTCGCTGGGCCTCCACACCCTCACATGGCCAGACGTTTAGTCTGCTCCTCTCAATGCACCACGCCTTACAGCACCACTCTCATCGACTGGCTGAAATTGGCTGAAACTGGCTGGTGCTGACTGACAGAAATGATGGTCAGGTTTCTCCTCTCACCCTCACCTGCTGGGCGTCACAACCAGAGCTCCCAGGACGAGGATGACAGGAAGGCAGGAGGTCTGTTGTCCTTTTACCCGGTTTCCCTCCGCTCACGCCCGACGGGTCCCTCTAGGAGGAAAAGGGGGAGAGTGAGGTGGAGAATGGAGGACAGGGTTCTCTCTTCCTGATCCCCACACTTCACTCAGAAACTGAGGTGTTATGTTTAGCTGCTTCTGGACATATGCAACATGTCTTCTGGGCCTCTTACCATCCTACCATGTAGGAGCAGTGAGCGGCTGCAGCACCCAGGGGGCACTCAGTGGTCCAGTGTCTTGCTGAAGGACACTTAGACACGCTTTCCACGGGGCCGGGGATCAAACCACTATTTTTTCAACAAGTGGACGACCTCCCTGCCTCCTGAGCCATGACTCCCTAAAATCTTCAGATGGAAATCTTTTGCTGATGTGCAGGCTTACATGTTTGAGTTGTCTGTTAGCTAAAGACAGGATTCAGACAAGCTAACATGGTGAGCCGCTGCTGAAGCCTCTATGTCCCCATGTCATCTGTTCAGGCAGGACATGGTGTAAACGACGTGTAGCATTAGCTGGTCATTTGAACATATACAGCCTGTACTGGACCTTTTTCCAGGTACAGACAAAGGACGATGACGACCCCGTGTGGTTCTGTTGACCCGAGGGGACACAGCAGAGCTTGTATGGATCCTAATGTCATTGTTATCAGCCTACCTGTGATCTGGACAGCTCCAGTTCAGCCTCCAGTATTAGGACTCGACTCAGCAGGTTGTCCCAGGTCTCCCTGGGTACCGAGATCATCCTTTCTTCATTCTGGAGAAGGGCGCAGGACATCCCAACAGAGCAGGTTAAACAACACGTTCAGTTGTGAAGTGCTGTGCATGTCCTGCAGTCCTTCACAAGCCACACACACACACGCAGAAACGGATTCATTGTCCATTTTCCTTCAACCCATACTGTTGTAGAGGAGCAATGCGAAGCTGCAGCACCCGACGAGCAAATAAAGGTTCAATGTCTTGCTCAAGGACATCTTAACAGACTTCCTGCAGTGGCCAGGGATCAATCCTAGATGAGTGGCCTGCCTCTGGAGCCTCAGCATGTCTTCATGTGCTACAGAAGATCACCCTGGAAAGAGCAGTGAGGAAACACAGGTGCCTCTGTACCTTTTGGTGGTCTCTCCCCCTGCCGGGCTCCTCCAGGCGCTCCAGTCTCTCTTCCAGGGCGTTGAGCCTATCCACACCACCAAGGAGCATTTCTACCTTGGCTTCCAATGCTGCAAGTCTCCCTTCAGCCACCACAGACTGGAAAATACAAGGGATGGAATTTGACTCCATGGACACACACGTTTGTCTTTTTTACATTTCTGGATTTTGGGGTGTTTTCCACCGTTATCTGATAGGGTGATAGAGAGGTGGGGGACTGACATGCAGCGAAGGGCCCGGGTAGGATTGGAACCCAGGCCACTGAGGTAAGGATGTGGTTCGAGTTCTACAGGTTCAGAGGGCGAGCATATGACCAAACATTCACTGCATGTCGTGCTGCTTCTGAGTTTGGCCTCATGTGAGTCTTGTTCATTTGGCCTCAGTGGCCTCTTCTGTACTAGTGTCAGTCTACAGACTCGTCTCCTGTCCTGATGCTGAATGTTCAGCCACAATATGTAATACAGGCTAGTCAACAACACACGGCACAGTGTGCAGTACGTTTACAGTGACAGCTTTAACTCCGTGAACTTACTTAAGGAAAGTCTTACCGGTGGAACGTCCTCCTCCTTTTCTCCCGCTGGCTGTGTGTGAGCGTCAGGAGTGAGAGGGGAGTGTGACGGCTCTCTGGACGATACAGAAACGTCTCCTTTCCCATTCACCACCACTGCTACACCCGATGGCTAAAAGACACAAAGAGGCGAGTTCCATCCATCTGTCCAGGAGTTAATTCACCAAACTGGCCATGCCATCCTCCCTGACCACACACCCACCATCGATCTCTGAGCGGCCAGTACAGACACTCACCAACTCCACCACTGGCACGTGTGAGGAGGAGCATTAAAACATAGTCCTGTAATATGGAGGTTGTGGAAGTGATGAGCCAGAGGCTGCAGCTTCAAACCCAACACAGGGCATCAGGAAGGGCATCCAGTCTTAATCCCCCAAGCTTCATCTTAGTCCATGTCCACCCCACAATGTGGGCTGATGATAATAATAATCATAATGATAATAATCATAATGATAATAATCATAATAATAATCATAATGATAATAATGATAATAATCATAATCATAATAATAATAATAATAATAATGATAATAATAATAATCATAATCATAATGATAATAATAATAATAATCATAATAATAATAATAATAATCATAATAATAATAATCATAATGATAATGATGATTCCCTTATCAGTCCCACAAGGGGAAATGTGGATTTCTCTGCATTTTTGACCCAACCTATTGTATAGGAGCAGTGAGCTGCCACCAGGTGGCGCTCAGGGAGCAGTTAGGGGTTCAGTGTCTTGCTCAAGGACACCTCAACATGCTGTATTGCAGGACCGGGGATCAAACCTGTGACCTTCTGATTGCCAGACGACCGCTCTACCCACTGAGTTATGCCGCCCCTATCAATAAAGACATAAAACGGACCTCTCTCAGTGAGAACCTGCACAGGGTCATGAAGTCATTCTAGACGAGCTGTCCCTCTGAGGTCCAGCTGGACACCTCTAGCACCTTGTGAATGTAAGGGTCCAGAACATGCAGCGTCTGTGGGCCAGCCAGTGGGCTCAACACATGTGATCATGGACCTGTGGTTTAAAGTTTGGTCGTGTTTTTCTTTAGATTTCACGAGATGAGTTTTGAAAAGGACACAGTGTTGTTTGAGGTGCACACAGAGTAATGCCACAAGACGACCTCCTGTCATGGGTCTAGTGAGTCACGCTGTGCATTACTTACAGCACTTCCTGAGCCAGGTGGTGAAGGGATGACCTCGACTCCATGGTCTGACCTTGAGGAAGGACGTCTGGGTCTGGACTGCACACACACGCAAACACATACATGAGACCCCCTCTAAAGGACCAACACACACACACACACACACACACACACACACAGGGTGCCATTTACCTTCTTCAGCTGGTTCTGTCTTTGCAGAGCGAGGCTGATGATATCACACACGATGTCGACTTTCCTCTGAGAAAAGCCAGACTGTAGAAACTGCTGCTTGGACAGGACGGGGTGATAGTGGAAAACCTCCCTCAGCACCTGCTACCAGACAGGCTGTTCAGGTCAGGCAGTGACACTACACAGGCTCAACAAAGGACCACTGGACAGCCAGCAGGTCAGCGGTGAACGCGCCACAGGCCAAATAACAAAGTGCAGACTTATCGGCTGAAGAGCTCTGCATGAGTTTAGATGGCAGTTTGTGTAGCCGGAATTCATTGACCATCAATTTAAAGGCTCACTGTGGCAACATTACATTGCATTATATCCGTGTTCCTGACTTCATATATACCACCTCCGATCTGGGATTACTAGATGACCTCCTCAGCTACGTCCCCCATGGACAAAATGTGTTGCTGGATTGTCGACATTTGGAGTGCTTTGTATGTTGGAGAGCTAGATATGAATCTGGTCGGTCTGGCCTGTCATGCTAAACCAATGTCAGGCACTCAACCTAATGGAGAATGTGGGTGTAAATTACACGATTACCTTATAGACGGTATCGATGAACCGGAGGTCAGTCTTGCCGGTGAGCTCCACTCCTGCCTGCAGCAGCTGAGCAGTCAGCCGAGGGGAGAAGGAGGTCAGGGCGTAGCTCACTATGGGTAGAAAGGCTGAGGGGTCCCCAATTGACAGGCTGGTGGGGAGACAGGCGAGTTAGGATAACAGAGTGAGTTAAGGTATTCAAATCAAACAGACATGGATGTAGAACATGTTAAAATTACTGGACATGCCTGGAACACCTCACAAAGTGACCATGCCACAATATAGTCATTAATGACGTATCAACAGATTCAGGTTACTAAAGGGTACATGTTCCCAGTCCAGCTGGCATAATAAGGTGGAGACCAGCATCGTGACGGGGTGCACCATCTCCTTCACACTGTTCTGCTTAGCCATGAACATGTGCACTGGGTCTGCTGACCTTGGGTGCAGAGACCACAACTAATCCGTTCACCGGCAGCCACCAGTCGGGATATTCATGGACAGAATCCCAGTGTCAGGCTGCCGGTGGATTCAACAGGGGCTGGGACAACTGGCGGAGCGGCCTTGTGTCCACATCCCCAGTGTGACTGCCAATCAGACAGACAGGCAGACAGACAGACAGATGTACCTGTTGAAGTCGACGTCTCTTGGATACTTGATGAGCCGCAGTGAATTGTCCAGTTTCCGCAGATGACCCTTCAGGTCGCCGGCAGACATCTTCCCTCTGTTCACCTCCAGGTCTCCTCAGGTCAGCAGCTAATATCGGCTGCCATCAGAACATGTCACACATACGATAGTCTCAGGTCAGGGAAGACAGTAACTCGTTATCTGACTGACATTACAGAAGTAACACACGGACTTTAGCCTCAGATTGATCGCGTTTGAACGTTTAAATGTGCATTTACCGTCTGCGGGCGCCATTGTCCAGGTTTTCCGGCTGTTTTGTATTTCCCGGGAGATCATATGATGCTAGGCGGGAGCAGTCGTCACTATATCAAATTACGTAAAGCGACGTCATGACGCATAATCGTGCGTCAACGCTGCCTGCCCAGAGGAGTTTTGTTTCCTCAGTCAGGCCTGACGGGCAACGTGGGGAGACAAACACACTCCTGTTTCACCATCTTTATGTCCGTTAGTTCATATGTCAGGGTTTCCATGTACACCGCTCACATACAAGCTGATTCTAATCTACAGCCTCTACACATGAGGCTCGACCCCATGAACCACAAGACACAACAACAGTTACACCATTAGCCAAATCCTTCGGGTCAGTGCGTTTAATGTGTACAGCTCATCAGTGGCTCTAACTCGACATGTGTCCTCAGTGTTGTGAGGAGGACAGAGTAACGATGGCGTCCCCAGAGACACATGAAGTTTAGGATCAACTCTGAGCCAGTATTTAGGAAACACTTCCCACCAGTGTGTGCCTGCTGAGCTGTCTGCCATATGCACGGAAACTCCCGGTTCTTTGTTGTTGTTTTGGGGAAATGACAAAAATGTGTTTGTGTGTGTCTTTAGAGAGAAATGAGGTGTTGTTGTTTTAAAAAAAGCTATGCTCTTGAATAGACTCCTTCTTTTATGTCTCTGTCTTTAGTTGATGCATCGATTTGCTGTGTTGATGGATTACCCAGATGCCTGGAGACTATTGATGGCCAGACTAGAAGAGACATCACATCTATTCAAGCTGGTTGTGATTCCGAAATCCATGAGGGAACAGCCTGACCCCATTAACACGAGTTCACATTGAGATCCAGACACTTTATTGTCATTGTACACTTATGACCACATGACTTTGGTCACTCAGAAACCAGCAGCCAAAGAGAAACCAGAGGAAAACCAGAGCAGTGAGGGAGAGTAGAAAAGTGAGGCATCTAAACAGGCTGAACATGATGAGAGGATGTCCTCCATCTATGTACAGGGCATAAGGCACTGGGATGAGGCCAGTCAACAGGGACAGGACAGACGGCATAAAGAGTTGTTGTACAACACATTAGAAGTAGTGTCTACTGCCTTTATATAATACATAAAATGTACTTATGCTTGGCAAAGACCTCAGTCCCCAACAGCTACAGAGATGGTGGGGTGATGGAGGCTACAGCTCTGAGGAAGAAGCTGTTCTTCAGTCTGCTGGTTGGGACTTTGATGGCCCTGCATCTCCTCCCTGACGGGCCGGGGACAAACAGATTGTGAGCTGGGCGGGTTGGAGTGGGTCGGGTCCCTTGCCCTCGTTGCCAGCCTTCTCGTATTGATTGGCAGCGTATGTTGTGTCCAGGTTCGGGAGCACAGGTCTCAATATTCCGGGTTTTCAGCAGTGCAGCTGGAACACCACACGAGGACACTGTAGCAGAGGATACGCACTACGGCTGTTTACATGCGGAGGGCTGAACAAAACACGGAGTTTGAGACTTCTCTCGATTTCACTTGTCAGTCAGGTTTGTTCATGTTGTGATTTTCACTCTTGGATCCACGTCTTACTTTGAGACGTCAGAGGTCCATGATGCGGTGTTCTGCTTTCTAACCCCCCCCAAAAAGCCTCCACAAAGTTCGTTTCAAAACAGAAACCTGTGAGGACTTACTGAGGGGACGAAGTTCCCACGGGCACCGTGTCCTCATCCACCTTCCTCTTCCTGTCTGTTTACGGTTCGTTCCTCGGGGGCTCCTGTTCTGTTGCGTATATCCCCGAACCGTGTTCGGTCCAAACCAAACAGAGTTTTGTTCCGTGTGGTTACCGTTCAGTCCCCCAGGGCTGGTGCGTATCGACCCGAACCGTGTCCAAGACAAATCATACGGAGTTCTGTCCTGTCTGGTTACTGTTACTGCGCCTGGTCTGCGGCGTATCTCCCAGAACCGTGTTCCGTCCGAACGACCCAGAGTTCAGTCTGCCTCCTATCGCCACCTTCTCCAGAACCCACTGGTGTCCCACACAATGACAGCGTGTCCCACTCGCTCCGCTGCCCTGCTGTAGGCTGAGAGACCCAGTGGTCACGACCAGTCAGGTACGTGACGGCTTGAGCTTTAGACATGTCTGTGGCATTACGAGAGAAACGCTCTGTGATGATGACGGTCCCCATCAGGTCAACGTGTGTCCAGCCGTGCCGCGGACGGCTCGGGAAGTTGGATGAAGGGATGAAATAGATAAGACCTGGTGGGATGGGAAAGCTAGGGTCGTACTTGTGCTTTCATCGTTTAACATGGAGACTCGTACATCCATAGTAAAGAAGAACAGGAATGTTTTTAGCCCTGGTACGAACCCACTTGTTTGGGCTGTCATCTAAGTGGGCAGGTCAAGAGATGACGCTTACTGGGTCATTGGCTCATCTCATTGGATGTTTTGCAACTCTTGGGCCAATGAAATTAAAGGAGAAGGCGGAAGCTACAGGTCAAATAGGCACATTACCTGGAAGCACAAGCGCACCAGGGCTGCAGCTGCAGGACCCCTATGGACCTGACTTTGAGTTGAGAGGGTGAAAATAGTTTGCATGGGAACACACATGTGAACACATGGGATTTTCAGATGATAAATGGTAAAACTATTTGATGTAGTTTGCAGCACAGTATCTCTGGGATTCCAGAATTCATGCCATGAAAGAGCAGCTCAGATGCAATGGTTGCTTTGAGAATGACAGCTCAGGGTGGAGGGTCTGGAGACAAAGCCAGAGACGAGGATGCTGAATATGGAGCTGCCAGGCTAGAGGAGAAGAGGAAGACCAAAGAGGAGGTTTATGATGTGGTGATGGAGGACATGCAGGTGGCTGGTGAGACAGAGGAAGATGTAGAGGACAGGAAGAGATGGAGATGGACGATAGGTTAGGCCACAAGTAATCAGGTATTGTTGATTTGATATTTGCCCCCTGCATAAAGCATTTTGAAGTGTCCTTGAGCAAGACATTAAACTCCCTAACCGCTCTCTGGGTGCTGCAGCTGGGGAAAATAAGTATTTCACCCTCTACAAACCATCAAGAATTCTGGCTCCCACAGACCAGTTATATGACCAGGTGGTACACAGATGAATCCTCTTACTTAATTAGTACTCCTAATTAAGTACTGTTACCTGTATAGAAGACAGCTGTCCACAGAATCAATCAATTCATCAGATTCTAACCTCTCCACGATGGGGAAGACCAAAGAATATTCTCAGGACATCAGAGACAAAGTGGTTTCCCTGCACTAGACTGGAATGGGCTGCAGGACCATTGGCCAGACCAGCAGCTTGGGGAGAAGGAGTCAACTGTTGGTGTCATAATTAGAAAATGGAAGAAACACCAAATGACCATCAGTCTCCCTCAGTCTGGGTCTCCACATAAGATCTGACCTGGTGGAGTGAACCTGACCATGAGAAAGGTGAGGGAACAACCCAGAACTACATGGCAGGAGCTTGTTGATGATCTCAAGGCAGCTGGACCACAGTCACCATGATGACCATTGGTAACACACTACACTGTAATGGACTGAAATCCTGTAGTGCCCACAAGGTCCCCCTGCTCAAGAAGGCAAGTGTCCAGGTCCGTCTGATGTTTACCAATGAGCACCTGGATGATTCAGAGGAGGCTTAGGAGAAAGTGCTGTGGTCAGATGAGACTAAAATCCAGCTCTTTGGCATTGACTAGACTTGCCATCTTTGGAGGGGGAAAAAAGCTGACTTGGACCCAAAGAATACCATCCCCACCATCAAGCATGGCGGTGGAAACATAACCTTTGGGCTGTTTCTCTGCTAAGTGGACAGGATAACTCCATAGGATTAAGGGGAGGATGAATGGGGCCAAATACCAGGAAATCTTGGGTGAGAACCTCCTTCCCTTAGCCAGGACACTGAAAATAGGTCATGCATGGGTGTTCCTGCATGACAATGACC
Source organism: Regalecus glesne (assembly GCA_900302585.1). NCBI lineage: Eukaryota > Metazoa > Chordata > Actinopteri > Lampriformes > Regalecidae > Regalecus > Regalecus glesne. Next base: position 13,996 of record OMLC01097229.1, read on the forward strand.
CAAAACATATGGCTAAGGCAAGGCAGGAGAGGCTCTTAGGAGGCACATTAAGGTCATGGAGTGCCCTAGTCAGTCTCTAGACCTTAATCCTATAGAGAATCTGTGAAGGGAGCTGAAGCCTCCAGTTGCCAAGCAACAACATACAAACCTTAAGGATTTGGAGATGATCTGCAAAGAGGAGTGGGCCAAAATCCCTCCTGGGATCTGTGCACACTTAGTGGCCAACTACAAGAAATGTTTGACTACTGGGCTTGCCAACAAGGGTTTCTCCCCCAAGTACTGAGTCATGTTTTGCTAGGGGATGAAGTACGTATTTTCCTCAATAAAACACAAATGTTTAAAATTCATAAACTGTAATTTTCAGGGAATTTATTTTCTATATTCCGTCTCCCACTGTTAAGATTAACCTACGTAAGGTGCTGATCAGTGCATCTCTGCATCACCCGACTATATCTCTCCAGTCGGGTGTTTGAATCCCAGCTGCACCGTTTCCAACCACGGCCAGAGGTCCATAGTTAGTGGGTCATAATTGGCTAAGCCTCACATGGGTATAGGGGTTAGGTTGGATAAAGTATTCTGGGTTCACTAGTGTCCCCCTCTGGGTGGTCCAGGCCTCTTGGTTAAGTGAAGGGAAAGTACTCTGCTTCATTCTCCTCTGACGGCCAAGCACTGTGCTTTCCCCACCAGACCATGATGTGTGGACTAGTGAGGGCTAGTGGTCATGTGACTTGGAGGAGACACATGCTACCACTTCCTCCTTCCTGTCGATGTTCTAGAGGGGTATCAGAGCGACAGATTCAGCCATAGGCCACTCGGGGAATTCCGGGTGAGAAATAAAAGGGGATAAGATTTTAAAGAAAGAGATGGAATATTGCTGATGCACATGTTATCAATGGTCACACTTAGGGTGACAGTCGGTATGGTTGCAAAACATTTCATTCCAGCAGAGGGAAATGTATCTGCCCCCTCGGCCAGCTGATGGAAATCTACCATGGTAGAACATGCCAGGGCTAACCAAACCTGATCTGGGAGCTGTTGACTTCCCAGTGAAACCACAGAATACAACATGGCTTTACTGTATAAAGTCATGTTTGCGTAAAACTGGGTTATAAGCCATTCTGAAAAAGATCGAGGTAGAAAAACCGAGTTCCTGGTCCACAGCCCCACTCCTCTCATCTCTCTTCTCCCACAATTTTCTCTTCTTTTAACTCTTCCCCTCCTCTGAATATGAGTTATTCACTTG
>OMLC01097230.1:0-20447 GCA_900302585.1 Regalecus glesne
ATTTATATAATTGGTTTGATTGGATGAGAAGTACATTCAGAAATGTTTCGTCACTCAAACAGTTGACATCTTTTGTCTAGGGAGACTGCAGCAATTCCACCAGCATGAACAATACAGTCGCAATAGACACAAAAAAGGCTGGTTTAACATGCAAGTTGGTCTTTGAACAAAGGTGAGGAACTGAGACTATATCTCTCATCATTCTACAGCGCTGTGATTGTAAATATTCCCCAATCCTCTGTGAATAGTACTCATTACCACTGAACGTACAGTCCACGACCACCTGCATGCAGTCCTCCCAGCTTTTAACACCATACACTATAATGATCTGTCAGTGCCGGGGGACCCGATCCCTGGGGTGGACCAACTTTGATCGCAATTTGTTCTGAGGTTTTGAAAGCGACTGAGACACGGTGTTTGAAAAATACGTATCTGAATAACCACAATCGTATGCTTGGGTAGCTGTTCCTCTCCCTTCACTTGGCTGGTGTACTGTTTGGGAGGCTTCCTGGCTTTAATAAATACCCAGTTGGGACTTGGCATTTATTACTTGCTGTGGGATGTATCTCCCTCCCCAACCGCTGTGTCATTGGGGATGTTGTCAGCTCGGTGGTACATAACACCATGGACTTTGTTAATAAGGTGAGAGACAATAACACGGAGGCTGAATAAACAATGGTCTCTTTAGATGCTAAGTCTCTCTTCACGTGTGTCCCTGTTGATGAGGCAGTGGAGTTAGTCTGCAAGATATTACCGGATGACCCTCAGAGATAGACATGACCACCCTTAACATTGACCAAGTGTGTCTGCTCCTGAAACTGTGTCTCCAATCCGCATACTTCTCATATAAGGGGCAATTCTATAGGCAGAAGCATGGTTGTGCTATGGGTTCCCCAGTTTCACCCATAGTGGCCAACTTGTAAATCACTCAAACCGGCAACACCGTCAACTGTTGGAGTGATGAAATGTTTCTGAATTAACTTCATATTCCAGTTGAACCAATTCACCTTTTTTTTGAGATTCCCTTACCTGCATTATTGAGCATCAAGACATGTCCAGAGTTGTGACTTCTTTACTGCATCTCTCCCGCCACTCTCTCTGGGATTGTCAAGATCCATACCATCCTTTGCATTGCTGCTGTCACTGCTGTCCAAATCCAGGTTCTCTCTTTATTGCCAATCTCCACAAACCGATTTCATGCGGGTTTGTATCCTGCCACGTTCGAAGCATCCTTGAGCAAGACACTGAGACTCCGATTTTCCGTAACCCAACTATGGATATGTGTTTGACAATAAACGAACGGATGGATGGATGGATGGATAACTATTGGATCACCAGCTGGTGAGTAAAAACGTGCATATGCATAGCTTCATATGACACACCACTGGCAACAACTCGTTTTGAACAAACCCAGACCGCATTAAAACAAATACATTAATAAACGACCGCAGCTTTTGCTAGGCTTTTTTTTCAAAAACATGTTTCAGTCAATAAGGCATCCCTGGGATTATGTATTTCCCTGCAACACTTCTGACATTTTGAGAAAAGAGCAGCATGCAAAAAAAACCTAAAAAAAACGAATCACATCAAACGCCTACAATGGACCCAGGAAGTAGCGAACTGCAGAACTACCCAGTGCACGGTGTTCTGACAGTGTACACGCCGTAGAGAGAAGGTTACAGAGATAAGCGGTGTCACTTGTCCTTTTAAATGTATCCCTGACAACTTGGAAGCAGTTGTTTCCACTGACAGTTGCCAGAAAATAGTAATGGATGCAGAAAGTCATGAAAAACTTGCCGGATGAAATAACTCATGCTCTCTCCCCGCATTTATTTTGTGACCTCTCCTTGTCTTTCTGACACTTCTTTGCCACTGTTTAGCCTTTCGTTTATTGATTTCTTTCTCTATCCTCCTTCCCCTCTCTCTATTTCAGTCTTTTATGCTTCCTTTTCAAGACCCCCACAGCCCCGCCCTGCTCTGTGTTTTATCTGTTGACATTTCCAGTCCACTGACTTCAGATAGGCCTACACATTGAACCATAATTCTTGTTGCTATGCTAATCTGTTTTGTGCTGAAAATGAAAGACGATCGGGACCAATTCATTAACCAGCCATTGTTCATTTTTCAAACCACGCCGAGGCCCAGACAGGCAACAGATCATTTCAGCAGGGCCGCATCTTCCATTCCCCTCTTCAGGATGGGGAGCAATTTAAATGTTACACTCACTGTATGGTGTTATGCTTGGCTGGACCACCTAATGACATTTGAAAGAGCTAATCTACACTGTAGCAGATAGGAAAGTTCAAAAAACAAAGTGATGATTAGACATGGCAGCTTTTTAAGGAATTCTAATAATGATGTGAGTTAATTAATGAATGAGAATAACATCAGCTTGAAATGTTCAGTCACACAATGGGAGATAAAGGAACAGGGGATCACATGACACGCTTACATACCCACATTTGGTTGAAACGCTTTGATTTCATGCCCATCAGTGACAGGGAGAACACCGGATTTCATCGGAGATTTTGGCCAAATGAAACGGATTGACATCGCTGTCCACACACAGGTCAACGGTCATTCTGCACCTACTGAGCTCCACCTTTAGACATCACTGAGCTTCCAACACTGGGTAAGACGTTCACGCGTCTCACGCGTCTCACACTCTCATCTCTCGTTACATCAGTTCTGCTAAGGTAAAGGCCTCGTCAGTCAGTCAACACCACAAATCCGCATGGAAACAGTTAAAACATTTACGATGTTGGAGTGGCTAATGAGTAACCTCGTATGAAGTATCGTCGTCCTCCATGTTGTTTATTACTTCCTCACGTTCAACAGTTAGCACAGTGACAGGTCCGCTGTTCTGTCCCGTATCTCTTGAGTCACATTCTAGATACTGATGGCTTTCATCATTTTCTTCTTAATTGTGGTTTTCACCACCTGCTTTTCTGCACCAGGGCTGAGGAGGACTTGGATGGCTGAGGTCATATTGCCCTTGTTTTCGTTACATCAATTCAAAAGCACACTTAGGTTATTGAAACGAGCTCCCCCGCAGGAGACTTTTCATCATGTAGGCAACACGTCAGAGAGCACACTGTGTCAGTAGGGTGTTAAACAGGGAAATCAAGCCATATTAATGGTGCTTGTGTCCTAACACAGGGCACAGAGAAAATAGCTGAAGACAGTGGAAAATGATTTCCCACGGATAAAAAGATGGTGTTTCATTACGATTATGTCTATGTCTGGGATGTGTGGTGGCTGTTTTCACTTGAATCATCACGAATCTACAATTGAAAGAAACTAATTAGGAAGGGGACAAAATGGTCACCATAAAGTCCCTGATTGGGAAAAGACTGGAAAAGGCTCAGCTTCTCCAAGGCGATGGAAGTGTCAATGGAAAAAGAAAAGGCGTTTTTTAAATTTTTATTTCGTTATTTATTATCGTATTTATTCATTCATCAGATATGTGTTTCAGTGGTGCCTGTCCCACTTTACATGATGTCTTGCTGATGCTGTGTGGACTCGCTGACCACCTGTCAAGGAAGAGAGGAGCGAAAATTTAGATGCATAGTAGGAACAAAAAAAAACACAACAATAAGATAGAGAGCCCATTATGTCAACGACTATCCCGGCATGAGTGTTCGAATTCAACAGGTGAGCAGCCACGGTGCCCTCTTAATGACCGCCAAGGGTAAGGATACTATTCGTGACCACCCTGCACATAAACACATGCAGTTATTTCCCCACAATGTGGTGCTGTATGACGGGTCAGCAGTGGCTGTCGGTAGTGGTTGAGTCATGTGTGTTACAGAGGGCAGACCGCAGCGTCTTGCCTGTTCTCACACAGGCACGCTCCGAGATTCCTTGATCTGAACAAACACGGAGAATCTGATATCTTAAGCCCCCGATGCCAATTTGCTCCGCAGAAACTATTTTGTTTCTTCAGTCTGTTCAAGTTGTTGTTTTTTGGCTTTTTATTATTATTCAAATTTGTTTATGCATTTTCCATAATCTGTTTTCATGGGTTATTGTTGATGGCATGTATGTTTTGATGATGATGATGATGATGATGATGATACCACTAACAATGATAATAATCTCATTTATAGTGACAGTGCATATTCATGAACATTTACAATGTAAATATGCCAGATTTAGCTAACAAGCTAATTTTTATCTGTTGTCCCAGGAAATTAGGGCTTCAGTGTCTTGCTCAAGGACACTTTGATGTGCTTCCCGAAGGATCCGGGGATCGAACCACCAATCTTGCGATTACTAGACGACCACCCAACCTCCTGAGCTACGCTGCCCCATAACCTGCAGGGTTGCCCCGCTTCCATGTTTATGTCTCAAAACAAAAATGTAGTTTACCAGATAATCCAGTGTGCGTGGATTACAGTAATACCACATTTACATCTGTGTCAGGTTCTTTTCCGTGTGTCATCTGTAACCTCAAAAATCAAACACTCAACATTAGCGAGTCCGATGTATCGACCTGGTAGTGCGTTTATTGTAGGTCACAGTTGCTAAAATACGTTGATAGAATACTTCATCTGGGCAAAAATCACTGCAACCGCAGTTTTTCAACAGCGCGGTTATGAATTCTAGCTTCCCTGTAGTCATGATGGAGCTAGACCGAGCGCACCCAGCATGTGTTTTTGATATGTGTGTGTGTGTGTGTGTGTGTGTGTGTGTGTCCCACCTCTCCATCACGGGTCTCGATGGTTTTAATGAGTACGGTCTTCTTGGAGTGAACCTCTGAGGAGCGCTGATGCTGGGACTCAGGGCTGGTCTCTTTAGAAGGGAATTACAAACATATGAATCAACTTGGTAACAGATGTACAGGATTAGTCGACTTCAGACCTGTTGAGTGTTTAACCACTTTTTAAGCACTGGTGCCATGTTGTCGCCCCCTTTTGCGGAATCAAAGAGGTTCGTTCGACTTTAGTGACGGGAAAGAATAGCATTGCCACATTGAAATCCCCATTTTTCCGATGATAAGATGGGGAGGAGTCAGTTTGGAGTGGGTCTTAAATAACTGCCCCTGAACACTGGGGATGATTAAATTAGCTTAATCAACCCATCAGGCACATGTTATTTATTACCCTTACCCACATTTACACGGTGTCATTCAACAGACCACAAAGTGGGCCGAGGAGACTTAATCATGTGAACGAGCCATCTATTGGGATTACTAATATACTTTGAAGACAGACTGACAGCACTGAGGTTTATCAAGACGGGGCTCAGACATCAATGGGCCTTCATCTGCTGGTCAGCGTCTGCCCCTGCCGCTGCGCCCCATGGTCCAAACTTAGTTCATGCCTTAAACAGTCAAATGGGCTGCGTCTATGAGCTATATTTAGTGTTTTTCTCCTCCTTGTTAATTATTTCACATTTATTCTCCGTTCACAACCATTTCACAGTTAGTCCTGCTCATCTTTTGGCCTACCTCTAAATCCGATGGAGGAGTACGCAGTCTGCACAGGCATATTGGTGGTGATCCTGTGGCGAGGAAGCACACAAAACAACAGTCGATATAGCGATGGTGTAAAGAAAAGGTGTTATCGATGATCCAGCGACACTTCTGGTTTAACAGGAATGCTTCAGTCTCAAAGCGGCCACAGCGCGCTTGCACATGTCGTAAGTGACATGTTTCAAGTGTAGAGATTTTTTTCTCACAAATGTTTAAATGAGGATAATAACAGCGGTAGAATCTCTCAATTTGTACCCACCAATCACACACACACACACACACACACACACACACTCTCTCTCTCTCTTTGGGAAATGGGAAGCATGAGTTTGATCTCAATGCTGGCATCAGGAAGGGCATAGAGTATGGGCCTGAATCCCCCATACTTAATCTATGTCCATGTCCAACTGCCCTACAATGCAGGGCCTCATTGTGATGTAAAAGTGGACCTCTCTCACTCAATGATGGTAAACTTGCATTCGAATATTAAGGCTGGGGCAGTGAATTTCCTCAAGGACAATAAAGTATCTGTCCATTTATCTATGTAAGTTATAATCTACTCTATGCATGTAGATATGCTTTTATCTCTTTTTCTGGCTATCTGTCAAAACCCGGAGCTAGAAGCCCACTTTACCGGGTCATTGTATTCCTATAATGAAATGTGTCCTCTGCATTTAATCCAGGGAGCAGTTATCGGTTCAGTGTCTTGGTCAAGGACACTTTTTTGAAGGAGCCTTTGATTGAACCAGTGACCTTCCAATTACTAGATGACCTGATCTAAACCTCTAGTGCAACATACTTCTAAGAGAAGGGGTTTGGAGTGTGGCGGTGTGCAGATTAGTTTTCGTCTGTATATGTTGTTCCCCTCCGGCATGCTGTGAAAACGATCAGCTTTCACATAAACTCATAGGAGTGGTAGACTTCTTCAGGTTTATTTCACATGGAAACATATATCATTTCTTTTGGTCTATTGTCAAAGGTCATACCGCGAAACTGACAGCCCTTTGTGTCACCGCCCATCTTACTTTGAACTCATTTGTAATGAAAAAAATGTCATGAAATTGGGACATGTATCAAGTATTAAGATAAATAAGAACAATCAATTAATCACTAATGATCTTCTAATAGTTTCAACATTAAATATGGCCTTCTTGACCCTTTTGATGTTGAAGGGAATAGCTCCGTACTATCATTTACTCCCAGCATGGAAGCGTGTGTGTTTGTGTGCGTGCTCATAGTCTAGTCATAGACCGTTTGATGCAGGGGGTAATCAGGTGTTCTAATGGAGTCTTCAGGTGCATTAATGACTGTCTGAACTCCACCCAAGATACACACTGCATGTCCGTGCTCAAACACACACACACACACACACACACACACACACACACACACACACTAAGATGCACATATGGACCCCAAAATCTGAGTAACACACACACACGCACACACATGGGGACTCGCACACAGACACACAGGTGGTCATTATTACAAATCACCCAGGTCAGCATTTCCATTTAAAACCAATTACTGAAGGCATATTTCATTTTCTAGTAGATCTCCACTCGCTACACAGAACAAGAAAACAAGTCTTTGTGTCCATCAGTTATCAATGACATTTAATCAATACAATAATGAAACCTAATATAGGGACTTTGGGAACACATCAATGAGGAACACATGCACACAAGCACACACACACATTTGAATGTACTTGTATAGGCGGAGTGGCTCTCATAAATAGATGTTCAGGAAGACACACACTCACATATCGGTGGCGACAATTACCCTCACACACACACGTGCATGCAAAGAAGCACCGGATTGTCAAGATTTGCAAAGACATGCCGCATCTGGGGACAGTTATATTTACACACAAATGAAAGTATGCATTCCCACAAACGCACTCGCATGTATAAGCCCTTACAAAACCACAACCTCCTTCAGTTGTGAACAATTGACTATTCAATTCTCCCTCCACTCTCCGTCATCGGATCAATACCAGTCACTTTTTTAATTACTTCCCCTGACATCTTGACAACAAGACATGTAGTCCACTGCGTCTCTGCTTCAACTCCTTCACTTATGGATTCTCCTCACCTGATGCCCACACATTGTTCTCCTGACGCCTGCTACCGCTATGCATCCACATTGAAAGCTGTGTTTCAGGAAAGGGTCATTTTCATTATCATTCACTGAAAGAACTTGGATAAAGACATGGGATGGCATAGCTCGGGGAGTAGAGTGATCATCCAATAACCTGCAGATTGGTGGATTGATCCCTGATCCTTGCAGAAAGCGTATCACGGTGTCCTTGAGCAAGACACTGAACCCCTAAGTACTCAAACCCCTGAGATGGCATGGTGACTTGTCCAGGGGGCGTCCCCACCTTTCACCTGTATGAACGCTGGGATGGGCACCAGTATGGCTCTGCAACCCGGCTTCGGATAAGCAGTTGATAATGGATGGATGATAGATATGTCAAATGGATGTAAATCACTCATTTTAGTGGTGGATAGATGTAAGTTTGAAACCATCGTATTGTCTTGATGCAGGTGTGGAAATGGCCAAAAAAGAGGTGAATCAGTATTGTTTGACAGACACCATTAAACACTGAAACACTTCCCTCAAACACACAAACTGGTGTGAGAGGGGAGTATTTGCTGATATTGTGTCTGCTGGCAGTGACTTTGTCCTGAGTTAAGACCCAGTCTCATGAAACTTTGCTCACTTCATCCAGTCTTGCACTGGCGTTGCACTTCTTCACTTAGTAACCGAGCACCATCGGTCAAAACCACCCCCAACGTCCTGTATTCAGAAATGTGTGTGTGTGGCAGTGGGCTGTGGTCCAGCCGTCCTGGTCCAGTCTGTCGAACTCGGGTTAGATACATCAGTTCCATGCCAGAGTCATTCTCTCTACTGAGATTGTATTTCAGCCTTTCCTACGGGCTGTCGTGCCCTCATTTACCATCTGTGCCAGAGAACCCAGGTAGTGGTCGCCTGTTCATTGGCCCTAGCACAGGGAAGAGACACGGGCATAGCAACTGGAAGGCACATCGAGAGGAAAACCATCAACTTGAGTCATGGCAGTGGGAGTAGAGAAGAAGTTGCTGCATCACAGTCTAATGGCAGTGAGGGTAGTGCTGACCAGTTGCCATGGGACAACAGCCCGTTAAAGGCAGCTAACTTTAGGTTAAGTCAAAAAGATGAGTCTTAGTTTCCGATTTAATGAACTCAGTGGATTCTGATTGTCTGACAGCAGCTGGTAGTTTATTCCACAAGAATTGGGCCCAATAGGAAAAAGCTGAAGCATACAATATGAATATGTAGATCATCTTTGCTACAGTGTGAATAAATCTGCCCCTGTTTGCTGGGCAGGTTACAGTAGGTAGGAGTTGGGACCAGAGGGAATGGCACTCTTAACCCTGGCGGTGTTTGAACCATATCTTATTACATCTCATTTCATCCAGAAGAGTGTCTGGCCTACGTGTCTGAGAATACGCAGATCTCTCTAGCTTTAGATGCGTAGATCATTCTCTGATTGATTAAAAACGCCTTTCTGGATATTCTCAGTCCCTCAACTCATCTTTCAGGAAGTGTTTTTTTTTGTTGTTCTTTGTATTTTAAGGCACAAAACAGAAGCAACTATAATGCAGTTCTGTCTTTGTCTCCCCCCCTCCCTCTTGTAGGGATAGCCTTGGCATTACTCATGCCGTGTGCTTTAAGGGGAATCTGTTATCCCCCTTGCTAGAGTGTGAATTTTATGCTGGTGGTGTGACTTGTACACCACTGGAGTAATTACTCATCATGCTCACCATGAACTGAAGAGGATAATGAGATTTGTAAACAAAAGACAGCCATTTTGGCAGCAGGCTGCTCACTTAGCATCCTCAATGGTCTCTTTGACAGGTGAGTGTGGGTGTGCCTGTGTATGTGTGTGCCACTCACCGCAACAATGGAAAAAGATAATGAGTTGGTTAGCAGTAGGGAGTAACCATTAATCCTCTCTTCCTCACCCCTGCTCTCTCTGTCCCTCTTCCCCCTTTTCTCTCTCTCTCTCTCCCTCTTTTCCTCTACGTCTCTCTCTCATCTCTCACCGAGTGGATGTGCAATAGTGATTGTTGGTGGATTTTCCGTGTTTTTTATATAATGCAAGGATGGATCATGTTGAGTTTTTTCTGTGTTTATTGAGTGAAGTGTATGCATAAGCTTTGGTGGGGTGCTTGTTGCAGCAGTACAGTGATTCACACCATGAGGAGAACGACATTAAACTAAAAATGAACAGTGCTCAAATAATCAGAAATGTGAGGGGGTGACTCGGGTAGAAGCTAAGGTTGACAGTGATGGGACTGTGGCAGGGGAGTCTCTTGTCTGATGACGAAGTGCCTGACGTTGAGTGTAATGAGGCCAGTTTCAGAATATCACGAGCAGAAGCCCGAAAGTTTTTTGATGTGGTTCGAAGGTGGGAAAAGTGATAATTGGTGAAGAGAATTGTGAACACCCAGCCAAACAGCAAACGGGGGGTAAACTTGCTATCTTGTTTCATTTGTGAGGTAGAAAGTTGCTTGATGTTTAAACTGAATACTTCATATTCATTAGAATATGAAGTATTAGTCTCCTTTTACCCTATTTTTCATCTGTTTCTTTCTTTTATTTGCTTTCTTCTCCCACCGTGTTGAAAACCAGAACTAATTATATGTATACAGGTTCTTTCCTTTGCACAGTGGCTCTGTGTGAATGAGTGCGTGTGCCTATATGTTTCTTTATGTGCTTGTAGCCTGTGTATCCATGTGTTCATGAGTTTTCATGCATGTTTGTGTGTGTTCACATGAATATCTGTATTATTTCCTCGTGGCTGAAGGAGAAACATAATGTCCCCCTGCAGCTGTTGGATTCCCACGGATTGAGAACTGACCCTCTCTTGTTCTGATTCAGGGTTACTGGCCACATGACAGGAGTTGTCTCTCAAATATGCGTATTGTCTGGCAGGAATGTAGAGGAGGAAGCATTTCTGTGATTTTGCTGAAATAGTATATGGAATCCAGATGGAGGAAAAAACATGTCATATTTCTGAATATAAGACAGACAACCTGAGCAAGAATGTGCCCTTGGATCATGCTCAAATGGTGGCTTTTGAAATTGCTCTACAATTGCACAGTTTGGGACAAAAGTTGAAGGTTGTTTTTTTTTATAGAGAGCAGGGGCATATTCTTTAACTGCAGGAAGTTAGACCCTTTAGCCAACACATTTCATGAGAAATGCGAGGAACATTGAGAGGATACACGATTCCGCTTCTTGTTTGTAAAAGAGGGGTGTCATTAATTTCACCAGCTGGTGTTTTAATCATGTTATTCGGGAAACGCTTTACTCCGGTCAACAAAACTAGCCTTCTGAGAGCTGCACAACTTGGGGACAATGACTTCAGGCAAACCTATTTTGCACAATAAAGCATTTGCCATTTGGCTTTTCCTTCACATATCCTCCTACCTGTGTGTCCTTGTGAAAGTGTGTTGGTGCATGCAGAGGGGACGGCCAGGAACGGAGCCCAAAAGTGACGGGGAGTTTCATTTTACGTGTCATGATTAGTCCCTACATTGTGGTGGTGGACACAGACCTAGATGGAGCTTAGATAGAGAGGATTAAGGCCAGATGCTCTTCCTGATGCCCCACCTCGGTTTGAACCTGCTGCCTGTGGTTTGTCAGTACCTGAAGTGCAAGCTCTGTCACTGAACTACCACAGCACAGACGTGATCCTCATTCATAAATAGGGTTTATTGTTAACCAATCATGTTGATCGATTATGGTCGGTGTCCATGCTCCGCAGGCCTGTCCACACTTAGTCGAAGGTTTTGAGGCAATCATCTCTTTGTGCTCTTTAGTGCAAGTATGGAATGCTGGGAAATGTTACAGATTTTGGGATACTCTGCATTAACCTGTGGTGGATAACCGCTGGAGTGCACACATAGATCCAGTCCACTCTATTGTTAAACACTTGCTGGAAGAGATTCAGGCAGAAGAACTAACTAAATCAGACAAGAGAACAATATTTGGGTAAGCTACTTGGAAAGTCTAGACAGCTAAGCTACTAGTTACTCGGCCTTAAATGAAGCAACCCCAGAGAAGTGCATCAAGCAACATGGCAAAAGAGGTTTACTACAACAAAGCTATTTGTTTTCATTGAACCAACTTCATTCCAAACTAAAGCTATCTCAGCGATCAATAAAACTGTCCGTCAAACAGACAGGCAGGCTAAACATGTGCAGGTCCATTGTTTATTAAACTAGAAGCTGCGCTCTCTGCTCTCACTGCTGCAAAACCAACTTGGCAGTGAAAACATACAAAGGAACACGTGCCACAAAATAGCTTGCCAGTGTCGGTAGTGTGTGTAGGTTCATCTGAGTGTCCATGCACCTGTGTTTGCAGGGCTAGTTCAATTTAGAGTGGGGCATATTTGTAGGACAAACTGCAAGCTAACTCAAAATTCGATTATTCAACTCAAACCACAGTAGCAAAGAAAAAGGATCTACACCAAACATTGCACACACAAAAAATCCTCTGAATAACTCTATGCAAGAGTTGCATCAGCTCAGTGGTTGAACGTGTGCTTTGGCAACTGACAAACCAGAGGTAGCAGGTTCGAAGCCACCACCGGGTATTGGGACGGGCATTCAGTCTTAATTCCCCAGGCTCAATCTAAGTCCGTGTCCACACCCACAACTAGGGAACTGATCATAACATGTAAAACGGACCTCAGACAAGTCGCAGGCATCACCCTAAGGATTGGTACGAGATGTCACCGTCATACAGGAGTGCTTCTATTGGCTATAGGTGCAGGTCTGTGTATGGTGCTGGCGTCACTACCAATCATCTGGAGTAGTATTTCAGGCCACAGCAGAAAGCTCCACTAAGCGTGAGCTTCAGAAGTGTTTGGAAAATGCATCCATCCATTATCAACCGCTTAGCAAGAGTCAGGTCATGGAGGTCTCAGTTCCAGCAGGGACTCCAAACCTCCTTCTCCTGGCCTTATTCACCAGCTCTGACTGGGGGTCCTGAGGTGGTCCCAGGGTGGAGATATAATCCCTCCACCTGGTCCTCAGTCTACCCCGTGGCCTCCTCCCAGCTGGACGTGTCTGGAACACCTCACTAGGGAGGAGACCAGGTGACCTCCTGACTAGATGCTGAACCTCCTCCACTGGCTCCTCTCTAGGTAGAGGAGCAGAGGCTCTACTCTGTGCTCCTCATGGATGACTTTTTAATGCCTTAAATAACTGCCTAAATGGCCGTGTTTTATAACTTCTAATTCAGAGTTCCTGAGCACGCCTCATAAAGATTGTAGCATCATGGCTATAACCACTGTCCCCTGAATGAGAGGAACAAGGTACACCACATATTGTGTGGGATGTATGGGATGTGATGCCCCCTTGAGTCTGGGTGACATACCTGAAAGACAAAGTGAAACCCGTGGTAGTCTGATCCCACCCCCTAGGTTATTTAGCTTAGTCTCCAGCAGCATCACTCAGCTCACTGAGCTCTCCTGGCAGAGTGGAGTGAGTGTGTTGTACCTCTTTCCTCTACTTCAGGGAACAGTGGTTATACGCATAACCCCACGTTCCCTTTCAGTCGGTTCACTTGGTACAGCAGATATTGTATGGGATACATATTCATACCCTGCGGAGTGGGAATTAGCCAACCCGCTGGGTTCAAAGTAGATTAGACACAGCAGAGAGCACAGGGTGAGCCACAAGATGAACGTCAAAACCAAACTTAAGTGTGCGGAGAAGCCCCACTAGCTGCTGCACAAATGTCCCTGACAGACAGACCCTGAAACAAGGCCAAAGACGAGGCTGTTCCTCCAGCGGTGTACCCACACTCTCCAAGGCAAACTTATACCCTTGCTGTTGTAAGCCAGGGAAATGGCCTCAGCTGTCCCATGAGAAAGACCAGTTCTTATACAGAGCTTACCTAGTCTAACGGCCACTGGAAGTGCTGAATGCCTCACATTTAGGGAGCTACGTGGTGGGATACGAACCCACAACGCCGGACTCCCAGGCGTGCACTCTGCCCACTGAGCCTCCACGCCTCTAAAGGAGGGGACGAGGGACTCGGCTCAAAAGCAGGACATACGTATTGGTCTAGACTTGGTCATTAGATAAGAGGCACTATACAAGAACAAGTCAAGGTACTATTTACCATTCTTCTATACATTAGGATGGGTTAAATGTAGAGAACGAGTTCCACCAACCTTTATTGTGTGGCAGTAAAGCACTTTCATTTTGCTTTAGCAAAACTAAAAGGAGGGCTGTCAACTGCTGCTGCACACACTCTGAAAATAGGCCAAGAGGTACTACCACTAAGGTAGAGGCCATCACTCCCAACAGCCGCAGGCATGTGAAGCAGCAGTTTGTGCCCTACTTTAAGCTGTGCTGTGCAATTGTGAAATGCCGTAGGAGAGCGTGCCGGGTGAGAGAGCATTTCCAGCCGCAGTAAGGACGGGTGCTGACCTGGGTTACGCAAACTCTTTTCAGAGCAATGGAGAAGTCCACAATCTGCATGTGTGACATGACTGTGTGATATTCCACCTGGTGCCTGGACCGTGGCAATATGGCCACAGTCCAGACACACAAGCAGCTGTATTCCTCTACTCCGCGGAGGGTCCAGCGCTGCCTCAACTCATTTGATGACCCCTTCAAATGCAAACCCAGACACTGTCTGTGATTAGGGTGAACCTTCTTCTTTTGGCTTGTTCCCTGTTTCTCAGCTTCCATTGGAAAGGAGGAAGGAAATGAATCTGTGTACATGCATCTGCTGATGCTCTTGGACATACCTTCAGTGATGTTCCTGGAGCCTTTGAGTGCTGAGGATTTAGTCGGCTCACATTCTTGACTCCGAGCTAAAGATGACATTCAGATGAACGTCCTCCTGTTTATTAAATCTATATTCAGATGACCCGATTCAAACTACTTTGATATTTTCGACTACCTTGATTAATACGTTTAGGAAGATGTTTTTCAACTGAACTGACTATGTCACAAATTAGAGAGGGCAGTCTTTTCAGTATGCAGGCACTAAATTGTTTTCCAAGCTTTCGGCTTAACCCTGGTCTTTTACATTTAGAGCTGCTCCGGAAATCTGCATTGTGCTCGCTCCACACTCGAATCTCATTTGTTGCAATCACTAGGCTAATCACACATGTGGCAGAGAAGGCGCTGGGCCATCATGTCATCATAGAAAACAAAAATGGCACTTTTACTTTGTCTCTACATGACTTAAGTCAGAGGCAAATGACAAGTTGTTTTTGTCTCCGCTGTGTCGGCAGCTGATGTGAAGGACACTCACAGCAAGTTTCTCTCTGGGGGCAAGTTAAAGGACAATTGACTGATGGGAGTCAGGGGCCAGAATTGTGCTGGGGCCGGGTAGATGGCACATTTAGCGATGAGCTGTAATACGTTTCCCTACATTTGGCTGGATGAGATGAGGTCTATACTCCATGGGTGGTGCTCTCACTGATGTGGGTGCATTGAACCGACTGTCACGTACATATGAAGCTTATTCTGACTGACAGGTTGCAATTTTCACCGAGTTTGTTGACACCTTATGTTTTTCCTTGCATTTTTACTTATTTGGTTACAATTCACCATGGTCCAGTATGGTGACTTTGGATAAGCTGTTGAAAATGGATGGATCATGGATTAAGATACACTGGCACAGATGAGATTTGCTCTATGAGGACCGAAGGATAATTTTAGCAGTGCGTGGTGAACTTTCATTACATATCTGCTTGAGCAGCTGTGAGGCTTCGGTACTGTTTGTTTTCAACATTTGCTGTAAAATCTGTTTACTCTCAATGCTCGCAGACGCAAAGCCACACACACACACACACGCGCGCACTTTGTCTATTACTGTTGTTTTTTTCTGCTTTGAATGAAGATTGTTTTCTCCAGTACTTCGGTATACCTGTTTTTAATTCAGTTGTGAAGTCTACCCCATGTGAACGAAGTCTATTCAAAACAGACTGCAAAAATGATCTGTTTCTAGATAACTACGCATATCTATTCATGGAGGGAATACCAACCATTTCCGAAATGCATCAGATCTGAGAAAAACCCCCAGTGTTCTTAATGGACACCAACATATGTCATTTTGAGGATGGCTTGTTGTGGAGACTCAGGTAGCCCACCCCCCACGGTCGTGTGTTGTGAAACGGGGGTCACTGTTTTAGTAGATCTGAGCCCAGACACTTTTAAGTGAGAAGAAATCACCTGTACAGAAAAGCTTTGGGTTTGTGGATTTACAGCAGATATGGATGGTCAGGTGTAGGACAGAAGTTGTAAATCAGAGAGACAGAAAGAGAGATATTCAAACAGTCTGCATGTAAACATCTGCTCACTTCAGACAGATGTATGAAAAGCTGCAGGAGAGACAAAGAGAGCTAAAATGACAGGTCAAAGATGACTCGAAATAATCCATATCAGTGAGACAAAGACATGAAAGCTGAAAGATCATTTTCAACACATTAGCTGTGTTAGTGATGTGATTCACAGTCATTTATGGACTCAAAATGGCCACCAGGTTCCTTTGAAATCCTGTCTCACTTCCTCATTAAATTTGATTTTTCTGTTTTTCACCATCTTGTTTGCTTTTTCGTTCCCTCCTCTCCATGTTGCCGTGTGAGTCGGACATATCTGTACACACACAGAGAAATATGCATGTGTGTCTTCATGTCACAGGCGGGACCAACAGCAGGTAGTGGCAGAAGACAGGGATTCAGTATTTGGCAGGGCTTGAAACTTGTGTACCGAACACTCGCCGTACTCAGTGCAAACACACACATGCACACATAGGCACACACATGCAGACTAACACAATTGTAAAACACCTCAGAGGAAAAACATTCAATTCTTTAATCCAACACAATGTATGCACACCTCACACTGTTGAAAGACCACACACAAATACATAAACACACTCGCACATCCTAACCCATACATACAAAAAGCAATACCAATGTATAATCTGGTGGTGGAAACACAGAACACCCATCTGTCGTGAAGAAGTATTCCTGATTTCCTCTGAGATTGGTCTGTTTCATGAGTCACCATCAGTCCCCATGTTGTGGAGGTGGACAGAGACTTATATGGAGTTTGGGGGATTCGGAGCAGATGCCCCTCCCGATGCCCCGCCGTAAATTCAAACCCGCTAGCTCTGGATCAGTTCCCAAAGCGCAAACTCTTCCAGTGAAGTACCGCGGCCCCCTGTTTTTTCTCTATTTCTACATATTTGTTACACTGAATGGTTTCAGATCCTCATATAAAAAGTAAAACAAGCGAGAAGAATCCAAGTTAATACAGAATACTGTTTCTAAGTGATTGTTTATTGAGGGATAAGTATCCAGCAGCACCCATGTCACCCATGTGAAAAGTTAAGCTCCTATCATTGGAGCTCAGCCTTTCACACCACTCTTTGCAGAATTGCTATCATTTAGCGAAATTGGAGGGTTTTCAAGCTTAAACTGCTCGTTTAAGGTCCTGCCAATGTAACTTGATGTTGTTCAGGACATCCACTAGGCCGCTCCAAAAGGTTCCTTTTTTTCCAATTGAGCCACTCTGAGGGGCACTTACTTTTGTGTTCCCGACCTCTCCTGGGAAGATTCACTACTCTTCTAAATTCCTTTCCTTTGGAGATTGTGGTCTTTATAATACTTTATAACGCTGATATGCATCAAGAACTCTCTTCCTCATCTCTTCTGGAGTTTCATTTTATGATGGCATTGTGTGCTGGTTGAGGAGACCTTGTAGCCCGTTTCATATTGTCGGTAAGCTTCGACTTAAGTCATGTTGAGATTCAACAGAGCTGTAATTGAATACCATCATCAATCAAATGAGGATAATCTGTATTAGTTACTGGCTGTATTCCGACTCTCACACAACCTGGGTGTTCTTGTCAACTAATTTCTCTCAGTTTGTTCCCTTGGGACAGGAGCAGGGGGTGTTCAGCCTAGGGAATGGTAGGGATTTCTCTCGTTCCAGTTTCTCAAATGCATGCCTCTGGTTGTGCATTTTCACCCTCGCTGGTGTGAAACGTATCCCCTTCATACTGATGTTTACGTTGAGAGTAGCATATAAGTGAATGTGGGTAAGATAGTACATTTCCACAAGGGCAACAGTAATGATGCATTTTAAATGACGGCGCTCACATGGTTTTGACACTTGTCCCTTAAAGATGATGACAGGAGAGATGACACGGGCTGTGACCATATGCGGTTCCCAGTATACTATGCAGGACACAGACAGTCATGGTCTTTGGTCTGTTTGTCTAAGAGAGGTTGTGTACAGGGCCTATACAAAGGTCTGTTTTTAGTCTAGGTAGCACGTGGAGGATTAAGGCTGGATATCCTTTCTTATGCCCTGTGATGGGATCAAACCCATGACACCAGGCGTGTCATAAATTCATAAATAAATAGATTCCATTATCAGTCCCACGAGGGGAAATAGGGAATTCCCTGCATTTTAACCCATCCTATTGTGTAGGAGCAGTGAGCTGCCAACATGTGGCGCTCAGGGAGCAGTTAGGTGTTCAGTGTCTTGCTCAAGGACACCTCAACATGCTTTCTGTAGGACCGAGGATTGAACCTGCAACCTTCCGATTGCCAGTTGACTGCTCTACACACTGAGCTATGCCGCCCCTTAAACCCGGCCCCTCATGCCGTGTATAATGAATGATTCATAAATCAGTGTGTATAAATGTATGAATGTGTGTCCATCTCCCTGCCAGAAGTTCTTAAAGAATATGAACTATGCAGTCACCACAGTATGATCATTTGTTTGAGTGTTTGTGTGTGTCTGTGTTCTTCATTGTGGAAGCATGTCTGTGTATCCCTAAGGGAGAGTGTGTGTTGATGTCTTCATTTCAGAGGTTATTAGGCTCTGATTACTGTGGGATCACAACATACAAACCAATGCATACTAACACACACACACAAACCTGGACATGCACCTCATGTAGATGCTGTTATTATGCCAGGTTACAGGTAATGAACCGGCCTTTATGCTTTAGTCGGCATCAGAATAAGGGGGAAAGAGAAACTGTGAGTCTGTCTGTCCCTAAATTTGGGTTGCTCTGCTTTTCTTGCTCTCCTCTATTAGTATTATTCTCTATTAGTTTATTTTATTCTTTTGGCACCCCAATATCTCGACATCAGCATTGTTTCTGCTCTGATTCCCGATGGGAGCCGTTTTTAAGGTGCAGAATTCACACCTGAGGTGATGAATGGTGGTTTTGTCGAGATGAGAAAGTCGTGTATAGGAGTGGTTAAAACTTCATTGAATGTACTTGTATGTGGAGTGAGTGCTTTGATTAATTATTTAAGAGTGGGACACCATATTTCCAGGGACGATTAATCCTCACTTATTTATACAAGTCATATTCCACAGGTGCTCCAAGCTCACAGTGGTTCCCTTGGTTCATTTAACATAAAAATGACATAAATCTACATAGTAGTAATGAATTTATCAATATCTAGCATAATAAATGTTGAAAAATAACCTGAAGGCAATGGAAAACAAGTAAGACTCAAATACGAGTCAAGATTATCATGGAAGACCGATTGGGGCCGTTTTGGAAGAATTACTTTCATAAATTCTACCCATCTCCATGGGCTCAGGAAAGTAAGACCATCACAGTTTCCTGCGCTCTTTGAAGAATAAACGTCTTTGCTTTGAGATTTAGCTCTTTTATAATCACAAACTTTGGTAGCACGGTACTGCATTTCACAAAGTTGGTTTGGTCTGCTCGAAAACTTTATCTCCAAAAAAGGGTTCTGAAAGAAACCATTTGAGATGTGGCAGTGGAAGAAACGTATCGAAGAGGCCATTTTTTGCTGTGGCTAGTTTTATACGTTCACTTTCTTGGCCTATTTACAGCCATTTGAATGTTTTAGGGTCGAAAAGCACCGGGTTACAGCTGTGCAGGCTGTGTGCAGCACCTCTAACAGACTGTTTGTGGCTTCTAGTCTCCTCTGTCTCTTAAAACAACACGATGAATAACTCTTTTATTTCACGGAGTCAAACAATTTAAGGAGAAACGGAGTAAGTGCGCCAAACTCCAGAAAGACAGTTAAACATAACTACTCTGTAAAGTTCAAGTCTGATTCAATAGTTTTGGCATCTTCTGAAAGGGAACCATCTCAAGTGCACGGCTTTAATAGCTCTCTTCTCAGGGCTAGTTTGTCTACCGCTTAACGTGAGAAACATTTTCATACACTCTTTGCTTCAAAATGTAACTTGGTTGAGTCTTTCCAGCCGTAATAGACCTGGTATTTTTTTGCATAATACAAAAGCTAGACTGCAGAACCAGACAGCATCATTTATTATAGATCATTACCTGACTAAATTATGAATTCAGGCAATGGGTTCAAAGAATAAGTGCAGGCAAGCTCTCTCTCTCTCTCTCTCTCTCTCTCTCTCTCTCTCTGTCTCTCTCTCTCTGTCTCTCCCTCCCTCTCTCTCTCTCTCTCTCTCTCTCTCTCTCTCTGTCTCTCTCTCTCTCTGTCTCTCTCTGTCTCTCTGTCTCTCTCTCTCCATCTCTGTCTCTCTCTGTCTCTCTGTCTCTCTCTCTCTATCTCTGTCTCTCTCTGTCTCTCTGTCTCTCTCTGTCTCTCTCTCTCTCTCTCTCTCTCTCTCTCTCTCTCTCTCTCTCTCTCTCTCTCTCTCTCTCTCTCTCTATCTCTCTCTGTCTCTCTCTCTCTCTGTCTCTCTCTCTCTGTCTCTCTCTCTCTGTCTCTCTCTCTTTCTGTCTCTCTCTCTCTCTCTCTCTCTTTCTTTCTCTTCCCCTCTCTCTCTCTCTCTATCACTCTCTCTATCTCTCTCTGTCTCTCTGTCTCTCTCTCCCACTCTCTCTCTCTCTCACGCTCTCTCTCTCTCACTCTCTCTGTCTCTCTCTCCCCCTCTCTCTCTCTCTCTCTCTCTCTGTCTCTCTC
>OMLC01097237.1:0-12792 GCA_900302585.1 Regalecus glesne
ATGGGTCCCTAAGCGGCTGTTTCGCCAAAGCACAGGCTTGGTAAATATAGCTAAAAAACCCTCTGAATGCTTTCCAGAGCACAGATGAAACAGCGCATTGCCAAGACAGAAAAAAAAAGTGGGAGATAAAGATGGAGAGAAGACCGTTTTAGACCGGACAAGCTGAAAAAGAAGGAAAAGGTCTGCGGCCTGGTAATCTGTCTATCGATGATGCACTTCCTGTGTCACAGCTGAAGCACAGCTGTTTACAGGAAGTCATTACAGATTAAAGTGGCTTGGCCCTGGGTGGCAACCAAATGTGTTTCAAGCACGCCTGCTGGAGAGAGCTGCACTGGCATAACAAACGACTAATGAACGACTTATTCTAAACGTTTCATAGCTAGACATATTTCATTTAGCATCGCTTACTAAATGTTTCCAAGATATCATGGCCCATGGTCAGATTTGTTCATTTAATGACGGTGCATATTCATCATATTACGGGCTTATTGTAGAATTTGTAATTGAAGTTACATAATCATAGTATTCACACAAACCTTACGCATCTAGAATCTGGGAATTGTAGGGTTTAACATTTTGAAAACCCCAACAGCAATAATTACATTTCAACATTGGGAAAACATTTTCACCAGTCGGGAATGGCTCTCTTGGATGACAAGGCAGCATTCCATAGAGAGCACTTGCCAAGTAACTGCAGACCTCTCAGCTTATCACAATCATAAGGCTGATGAAATAGTCTGTTTTTCCGGAATACCATTCCCGACTGATGCGATGATACATGACTGAGACAAGCCTATTGTTCTATTGTTGTGCTGCGGAACATGATTAAAAATTCAAGAGAATATAAAACTCTGACTTGATCTATTCTGATTACTCTTATCTGTCCGCATCCCCCCCCCACTGGCAGCTAGTCTCTTCAGCTTAACCTGTTGTGTTCTTTCACAGTTGCGTGAGTGTTTGTTTGCAGTGGTTTTCGCTTCAGTGAAGCTGTTGTTGTGGTGTTTATGGCCCAGATTCTAGTGGTGAAATATCTAACACATACTGAGTGGACAAGCAGACCTTCCTTCTCTCTCTCATGATCTCTTTTCTACCTCCTCTCCACTGACCAGATTTTGTTTGCTTTCAATCCTTTTTGCACAATAGCCTCCAAAACACAGACACACGCACACACACACACACACATAAATCTAGGAATGTTCCTATATCACTTTTTCACCGCTCAAATATGAATGCTTGGAATGCTGACCCAATCCATTTGATTTGCTGAACAACGCAAACTCGGACTATTAATTTGGGGTCAATGGAGAAAAATAATTGAGAAAGAATAATTTTCAACCATTAAAGAAATACAGGTTTCCATATGCCAAAAAAAATGCATTAAGACAGGCCAATTTGCTTTTATCTAAGATATGTTACTCATAGGTTTTGGTATTTTATTTTTGGTCAAGAGTATTACATCTAATACTGATGCTTCATTGTAGCCTCTTATCACTCTGATCAGTGCATCCCGACACATAACACAGGAAAACACATGAAATCCCTAATTTGAATATACAACTGAAATTATGAGGCTATACTTGCATCACATAAAATGTAGATATGGCAAGTTTCGGGTGAATTATAGTTTACAAAGATATGACAGAGAATCACCCCTTCCGTTGTCGCATGGTGACTTATGATAGAGGAAAATTCACGTATTACTCCAACACATCTGACACTGCAATCCTAGAGCTGTAATCTTAAAGAATCCAACCACAAATCAATGACCATTCCCCCAGCTGCTGAATATCAGGGTCATCACACACACACTGTGGTCCTTCACACTGCCATCATTCCTGGACACCAACAACAGTGTGCTGACCTGCTAATCTTGGACATGGTGTTCTGCGCTGGGTACACCACACTTTTAAGTGAGTTCTTCATCCTGCGATGAGTGGAGGGTGAGATGAAACGCAAAATAATTTGAACACTTTAACGGAATTTGACCCCACGATTCATCTCCACTCCCACCCAGAGAGAGAGGGGGGGAGCGAGAGAGAGAGGGGGGGGAGCGAGAGAGAGAGAGAGAGAGAGAGAGTTTCCACTAAGGAGCTAATGTGGCATCACTAGAGAATTTAAGTATTGGGATAGTAAGTATACAAGACGCACACAGATGTAGTAAATATAGAGGTCATAAAATGTTCTTCTTGAGCCTGTGGCTGGAGTATACTGCAATATTCAAAAGGGAACAGTGAAAAATATGCTCATAAAGAAATATTTAGAAATAAGGCAACGAGTGTAAAACTGGGCAAGACATTCTTGGCATTCTTCCAGTCACATATAAAGCTATAACTCTATTCTGAGAGGTGTTTGGTTTTTCCATAAGCGCTTATTCACATTCAGGCTTTTACAGTTTTAATCTTCTCAGCAAAAAATGTGCCCCACATTAAACAGGAGCTCTACAGTTGCAGGGGCATGCTATAATAAAGCCAGACATTGGTCCCAAAACAGCCAATCAATCGGTTTCACCAAGACATCACATGATAAGATAATGAAAGACATGGCTGATGAAGCGCCCACTTCCCAACATGTTATTAAATTCGTCTGTTTTGCGGATGGTAAGATGATAGATTCAGCTTCAAATTAAGTTAGCAGCTAATGTAGCATTAGCTCCGTCTGAGTCGCTGGAGAATGTAGTAAGCACCGGGAAACTTGTTAACTGAACCCAGCAAACCTTCTCATGTGGTTGTTACTGGTAGCTGTGGCCCAACTTTGATTTGAGTGCCAGAATGATAGGGTGCGGGGCTGAGGCACACACAGAGTGCGGAAACATAGTCAAGACAGCAGTTTGGATTCAGTATTAATAGCAATGAGCTGATAGAGAGAACGAAAACACAGCTTTTCACAGATGCAAAGCACAAACTGCGGTGTGACTTTGTTGAGAAGAAGACAAAACAGGTTCATGGATGGATTCCCTTATCAGTCCTGCAAGGAGACATTTGGATTTGTCTGCATTTCAACCCATTCTATTGTATAGGAACATTGAGCTGCCAACATATGGCAATCAGGGAGCAGTTAGGGGTTAAGTGTCTCACTCAAGGACACCTCGACATGCTAGATGCAGGACCGGGCATCGATCCTGTAACCTTCCGATTGCCAGACGACCGCTCTACTCACTGAGCTATGCCGCCCCGTGTTATGTTTATAACTGGAAGAAGCCATTGTTTTGGCCCTCATTTTCAATTGAGTAGCTAAGATTACATTTTATTTAAGGTATGTTCCGATTGGACACTTAAAGACAAGGAGACTTGGTGGTGGAATGAGGAAGTACAGCAAAATTATATAGAAGACGTTGGCACAGAAGAAAGTAGATTTGGTGTAATCCCAAGAGAGTTGAAAAAGGAAAAGCCGTACGGTGAGTGGCTGGGCAATGAGGAAGGAATAAGGGACTAAGCAGAGGGACTGAGCTTGAGAGGATTTGCAGCAGGTTAGAGTAATGAAGGATAGAGATGGGAACATACCGACAAGTAGAGAGAGTGTGTTGAGAAGGTAGAAAGAGGGGCTGATGAATGAAGAAAATGAGAGAGATATAAGGTTGGACAATGTGGAGGTAGTGAATCAGTAAGTGCAGAGGATTAGCAAGGAGGATGTGAGGACAGCTATGTAAAGGATGACGAGTGGAAATACGGTTGGTCCAATAAAATACCTATGGAGCTATTTATGAGAGATGGCAGTGGAGCTTTTTGCTAGATTGCTTAGTACAATCTAGCAAATTGAAAAGATGCTTGAGAAGTGGAGAAGACTACTGGTACCAATTTTCAAGAATAAGGCTAATGTGCAAAGTTGATCAGCCACAGCATGAAGGTATGGGAAAGAGTAGCAGAAGCTGGGGCGGCATGGCTCAGTGGGTAGAGCGGTCGCCTGGTGATCGGAAGGTTGCAGGTTCGATCCCCGGTCCTGCAGAGAAGCGTGTCGAGATGTCCTTGAGCAAGACACCGTTCCCCTAACTACTCTGCCCTGTGATAGACTGGCAAACTATGCAGGGTGTACCCCGCCTGTCGCCCAATGAGAACGGAGATAGGCTCCAGTTCCCCCGCGACCCGATTTCGGATAAGCCGTTGACAATGGATGGATGGATAGTGGAAGCTAGGCTAAGAAGAGAGGTGATGATTAGCGAACAGGAGTACGCAATGTTTGGTTTCTAGAATGTTCATGGAGTAGTATTGAGGTCAGAAGGAGTCACATTGTGTGGATTTAGAGGAAGTATATGACAGTGTGCTAAGAGAGGAGGTGTGGTATTACATGAAGAAGTCAGGAATGGCAGAGAAGTATGTAAGAGAGGTGCAGGATATGTATGAGGGCAGGGTATTGTGTGGTGTGCCGTAGGAATGATGGATGTGTGGATTCAAGGTGGAGGTGGGATTACATCAAGGATAGGCTCGGAGCACTTTCTTGCTTGCAATGGTGATGGAAAGGTGGACAGATGCGATCAGCTGGGTCTCTGTGGACTACGATGTTCACAAATGACTGTGATCTGGGAAAGGGAAAGTTGGAAGTTGGTGCCTGCAGTCAGCTTAGACTGAAGGTATCACCTGTATGAGTGATGAAACAGCTCTCTCAATAAAACGTTGTGTCCAGATGAAATGATTCAACTTTTATGTGATTACCTGAGCATACATCTAGACACTACATATTTAGCCTACTTCCTGCTAGAAACCTGGCACTTCTGCTGACACAGGGGAGACACATTTGCTTTCAGGGAGTGGGCAGTGGGCATCCTGAGGACAGCCTGGAGATGTTCATTAGTCAGAAATGACCTATGCTCTCATTTATCATGATCATAGTTGACAACTATCTCACACAGGGAAGTGCTGCTGAAAAGACACATGACCTGCCAGAACAGTTTGCACAACTGTGGGAGTGGTTTGGGAGGCTCTCTGAGAAACTGACCAAGAATCTCCTGCTTTCCTGAGGAAAATGAGAAGGGCGCTGCAAATATCTGGAAAGCGGTGATAGTCTTGAGATCTGAAAGGCAATGCTCAAACTCCTGCTGCAGATTTTTTTTCAACTTTGATTTATATTGGGATTTTTTTTCTTTCACACGAAAAAACAAACAAAAGAAAAACACATCCATTAGTAACTTATAGCTCCTTCCATTCAGTCACAATGCAACAATTCTGTCCTCTTCAGTTGTCATTACTATAATTACTAGTGGTATCACTTACTAGTGGTATCACCCTCACCCCTTCTGTAATAATTCAATTTCTCCCATTTCCCTTCAAACTGCTCCTCCCACATTCTAAAGGTATGTGTGAACCTCCCCATATCATAAATCTTCTCCACAATACTCAGCCACGGTTCTCTAGTAGGTGGGTCTACCCTATGCCAGGCCCTTGTAATTGCCTTCCTGCAAGACATCCAATAATATTTTCACCAGGTATTTATCTCCTCCTTGTACCTCCTCTAGTGGAATGTTCCCCAGATATAATACAAAGCAGGTTTTCGGCCTCTCAGATCCTTAGTATCTCCTGCTGCAGATTTTCAATGGCAGTCACATACACCTCAGCCCTGACTCTGGCACTATCATCAATAGTTGACTGGCATGATGGGAAATTGACAATATTTTTTCTCCAAACTGTTTTCTGTAATCTGGGTTTCACAGAGAAGGCTTTCACACACTATAGTGACAAGATGGGCTGACCCCTAGAGTTTTAAATCAAGAGTGCTAGGAACCCGTGTGACATCAACAAAGAATGCTAAAGCCATGAGCCATTTGGGATCATCAAGCTCAGAAACATGTAAGTTCACCCTCTTTTATGAATTCTCTGATCATCTCTTTCAATTTCCAAATCCTTTTCAGGACACTACCCCTGCTCAACCAGCACACTTCAGTGAAGTACACCACATCTCCATATATCAAATCAATTTCCTCCAGAAATACACGGAGCTGAAGATGTTTTATACCTCTTGATCTGATGTAATTAATGCATTTCAGCACAACAGTCATGACACTCAATTTTCGAGGATTTGCTACATAGTGCCTGCTGGTTAAATGGACTCATTTTTAAACAGCACTTTCTAGTTGAGAAACCACTCAATGCTCTTTACAATGTATAACTCGCATTTACTCGAGCATGGGGGAAAAAGGCCAGCTGCCCTTTCCTGACAGCCTGCAGTGAGATCGAACCCAGGATGCCTGACCTGGAGGTATGCGCTCTACCAATGAACTCCCATGGTCCCTGGTGTATGACGTAGTGCAACACGATCACAGGATACATTCTCTTCCTCCAGTTTTCTTTGAATTAGTTCTACAAGCCCATTTTTCTCCCGGTCATTGAAGGGGTAACATCAGTCATGATTCCAGCCAATTTATTCTAGGGTAGAACAGCACCCTCAATTGTTTTCCGCGGCCTCTGAAATATATCTTTGACTGTGGTCTTTCACGGCACTGGATATAAAGTTAGCAGTTCTGCCAACTAAAAAGGACCATTGATACCCTTTATAAATATAGTGAGGTGAATATTGTTCTTTACATCTGTGCTTCATCAAATGCTAAAGAATAGAGCATAAAATAGTTAGCTGGTGTACAACTGTCTTTGAATGTCACCTGACATCTCACTGATCGGTTCTGCCACTGTATTTGGGGTGAGACTGAGATTTCTACATAAAGATGCCTTTTCCAGCCAGATGACATTTGCTACCTGAGGCATGTATTCTCTCAGAAACTATTCCTCCATAAGTGGCTTGCTACCTTTCGCTATTGCCTCGCTTACTACATGGATAGCTTTGACAGCTGCTTCAGTCTTTTTTCTTCTCTGCTCTGTGCTCTGACAGGAACAACTTTTTTGAAAGTATAATGCCTTTCTCTCTCTCTCTCTCCTCACCTTTGAACCAAAAATACTCTTCTGAATGTTCAGTAAGTCATGTAGTGATGCTTCAGATTGATATTCTGCAGGATGGCAACTTTTGCCTTGCAAATTAGACATATTGAGGAGTCAGAATGTCCATTTCTCTTGGAGCTCTCAGTGGTTCTGGTCAACTTTTCTTTTGGTTTTTGAAAATGACACTTTTATATATTTTGCAGTAAGCTGTCCTATTAGGTTTGTGCACTTGCATAGCCCGACTGCGGTATGTGTGAGAGAGTGAGTGCTGAAAAACTTACATTAGGCTACGTCATTTGCATCTGGCCCCATACATAATTTTAACCGAGTAAGAAGAACTAGAAACACAGAAAGTTTAACTAAACAAAAAACAAACAAAAGAAACAAAAAACATGGAAGTAGAATGTAAATTTGAAAGGCAAGTCTGGACCTACTCATAAATCTAAAATATAGCGTTGGCCACGCAAAGATGTCTTGGGCCCATGGGTCATTCGTCTGAGACCCCTGCATTAGAGTATGTCTTACTTGTATCTCTGTCAATGGTGTTTCTGTGAATTCCTACCTCCAATGAATCTGTATGGAAAATATATCAAGTGACAGAATATGAGAGAAAGTCTAAGAGACAATAGTAGTCGAGGGGCAAATAAAATAACACATTTTGGCAATTGTCTTACCAATGAGCATTATAAAACACAATACATTCAACCTCTTGCAACAGCATACAGATACATTCCCTCATAAATATCTTTCAAGCAGTTGTAATCTTCCATACTTCCATTTGAATCTATACAGATGGCACGACTTAATGTGCCTTTCTGGGATAGGGCGCATACTGGCATAGTTCAGTAGTTAAAACAGTCCTCTTGCAATTGAACGGTTGCAGGTTCGATTCTCGGTCCTGCAGAAAGCATGTCGCGGTGTCCTTGAGCAAGACACTGAACCCCTAACTGCTCCCTGGGTGCCATGTGGTGGCTGCCCACTGCTCCTATATAATAGGATGGGTCAAATGCAGAGTATTGTAAATTTCCCACCATTTGGACTGACGAGGGAACGATTACTATTATGCTTAAGTGCTTAACATACAGTTATGAAAATAAGAGTAAATGGATATCCTAAATAACATAAAAATGTGTGGACTTGGGGCAGCCAAATATCCCAGAATGCATTTTGCATCTACCAGTGGAGTAAAACTTAAATCTATTGGTTATAAATTTCAAAATATTACTGTCGTTGTAACCTTGGGATATGGTTATGACCTTTTTATGTGAGAATTAAAAGGATTGAACTTCAAAATTTGTGGTCTAAGAAATAGAACCTACTTGAAAATGTGTGGGATAATTTGGCTGTCCCACTAGCGGGACAGCCAATATGCTCTCAAGATGACCGGGCAGTCAGGGATCCCGATACCCTGCCAAGAATAGCCTTATCTCAGTGAGTCTTTTTGAAATTTGCTGCTGGCTCTGATGTCTCTGTAGTGGTTAAATACAAGAAATATTAAATTTTGTGTATATCTGACAGGGAATCTTTGGTCTCAGAGTCTAAATATGTTTTTTTTGTTCCAAGCAAATCAGTTTGGGTGAGGGCAAATTTAAGGTTCCTAACTTAACAATCTTATTCAACTTTAGAATTGAATTAGAAAAGTCGCTACATTTATCTGGTCATTATATTCTTAAAATTAAATATGTCCTCTGCATTTAACCCATCCCATTGTATAGGAACAGTGGGCAGTTGAAGTGCCCAAGGAGGATGCCTGGGAATCAGGTGTCGAGGGTAAATGTTAGACATTCATTGTAAAGCGCCGTGAGGGGTTGTTAGAGTAGAAAAGTGCTATTTAAGAACAAGTCCGTTTACCATTTACTGTCTCGTTCAAGCAGACTTCAACACACTCTCTGAGGAAGCGGGGATGAAACTACCAATCTTCTGATTACTGGATAAGCAGTTCTACCTCCTGAGCTATGTCCCCCCCACCCCCAAAAAAGTGTTTTATTGCCACATGACCAAATTTGTTCTTAATTTGTTCTTTACATTTAACCTATCCTATTACATAGGGTGAAGTGAGCGTAACTGCAGTGCAGCACTTGGGGAGCAGTTAGGGATTCGGTGACCTGCTCAAAGACACCTCAACATGCTTTCTGCAGGGATCATAGATCGAACCACCAATCTCCGATTACGATACAACCGCTTTACCTCTTGAGCTATGCCGACTCCCAGAGAAGGATGCTGCCTTTGTAATTTTGACCAAGTCAAGTCAATTTCATTTCAATGGCCCATTATCATAAATTAACAATTTGCCTAAGTCGACCAAATTGTTTGGTTGTTTTTATTCCCCATTGTACAAATTTGTTTTACTTTTTGTATTGGCTGTTGTGCAATAAAATTAAAAGATTATGTATTATTTATAAGCAAGAGACTGAGGAAATCCAAATCGTCATTTACTGGCGGGTGGCCAATTGAGAGCCTTTTCAATGGTAGGCAAAATTGGGGAGGGAGGGGGTGAGAGAGAGAGAGAGAGACTGTATAATGTAATGGGACTGATATAATGGGACTGATATAAAGTCAACAGTGCATCAGGCTCCAAGTCTATGAGTTCAAGTTGTACATAACTGGGGACATCATCAACATCACATGTAGCAGGAGGGGAGATTATGAGCATTTCCGATTCCACTGCATTAAGTCTTCAAATCACCAGGAAAACTCACTAGGCATCACCTTCAACATGGCTGCATATCTGTTGGGTTGAGCAGAAGATAGAGTCTTTTCTTTTAGTGTAAAAAGATGTGTGAGAGTGTTGCCAGAGAGAGAAACAGCAGCTTCTTCATGAAGGCCTTGATTAATCTCTGCATCTCATTTGTAAAGAGACCCTTTCCCTGCAATTTTAAATTCAGTCCATTCATGAAGAGAGTTACGTCAACAGAAAATACCAAATCAACCAAAATGTCTGCAGTAGTTAATTCAGGGATGTTCTTTTAAAGCTCCTGAATTTATCTATTTATGGTTTACTTTTTTACTCAACATCTATCCATCCGTCGTTAACTGCTTATCCAAAGTTGGGTTGTGGGGAACCTGGAGTCTATTAATCAGTTCTCCTTGGGGGAAAGACAGGAATATACCCTTAAAGAGTCACCAGTCCATTGCAGAATAAAACAATTAGTTGAACAGTGTCTTGCTTAAGGACACGTTGACATGCTTCTCTGCAGGTGCAGATTGGACCTGCAACCTTCCGATCGCCTGGCGACTGCTCTACTCACTGAGTCATGCCACATCTTTGAGCTACGCCACCCCTCCTATTTTTTTAATTTAGGAATTTATGTCCAAGATAATATGATTAAATTATTCTGAGTTCCTGGATTTCTGATTCCAGGTCCCACACTCTTTTGAGCACTTTTTCCAAGCTGAGGCACCTGACAACCGAGTGGTATCCCAGTAATTGATCTCCCAGTAATTATGTTTTCAACTTTTGCAACAACATCAACCGCACTGTTTATTTTCCATACTGACATGCATAGCACCCCCTGATGACAATGCAAAAGTAATAGTTTGTGTCTGGAATAATCTCCGTTACTTCATCCTCTTCAAAATGCCGATATTTTTCCCAGTATAATTAAGATATAGATTAATTGCAACACCAGTTAACTTTTCCCAGTTGACCCTATCTTTGGCATGCATGTGTTCAATTCACCTGGGAAATCATGACCAGTTGTTGTTCATTTTAGTGATTTCTTGGAAGCAAGTTCCTCCATAATTTCAATGTCTTGGGTTATTCCCTTTATGAAACTCAGTAGCTGAGCTGTCACGCATATCACAGGTCTCATCTAGGGCCAAGGAGAAGAAGCTGAAATTGTCTGTCTTGTTTTTCAGCTATGGCTCCAGATTTTCTGCAATGTCCTCAACTCACCTTGTGACTTCTCACCTTAAGAGCAACATTTGTTGCTCTTAAGGTGAGAATACCCTGCCTGTCTTCTCCAGGCAGGGCATTGCCAAGGAGTCTTTAATAAATTCCTCATCAGAACATGTGTTGCTCCTTTTGGCAATTTTGTGAGCTTATACATAACTGTGTTTTTTTGCATTTCCTTAATTTGTTGTATAAAGTTTTCTGAAAAGTCCTTGCTACTTTTGTAGCTTAGCTAGCGATCCCTCAGCAGTCCTCAACTTCTCATCCACCAATAGATTTCTGTACTTTTCTGCATGTTTTATCTCGAAGTGATAGCTCAAGTCTTTGAATACAGCCACACATTCCTTGTAAACTAAGTATAAAGCTTTACCACCAACCTCACTGAAATAAATATTTAGCAGTCCATGATTTATTACTACATTCAGCATTAACCTTTTTCTTCTTAGCGGACTTTTTGTGCAACGGGTGAATGCAAATTGTACCCCCCCTGAATACTTTGTACTGGAAAAATTGAGTATCCCCATGCACTCGCACAACCTAAAGTGCCTCAGGAGATGCCGCTATGACTTCCGGTCAATTTCAAACATCACTCACGTCAATGTCAACTGTGACAAGAAAAAGGCATGCACACTCATGACGCACAAGTGCTTTAAACTTTTTTTTTATAGCTTCATAAGTAAAATGGTGTGGTATATCATTGACATTCCGGGCCAGGAAGAACCATCATAAGGGCTGGTTCCAACCTGCAGGCCATGTAAAGCCCAGGTCTGGTCTAGATGTTCACAGATCAGACCATGGCCAAATCATGATTTTGAGCAGTCAAGACAAATTCAAGGGCGTCTGTATGTGCATCATGGTGTAAATGTTCAGGAATGACACACAACAGATACAGTAGCTTGCCTTGCTCTGGGCTCTACCGTTGAATGGGAGATGATGAGGGATTACTTTGTGGTTAACTATTGTAGTTCCCAAACTTTATCAAACTCTATAGAGGTGGCATAGCTCAGGTAGGGTGGTCATCTGGAACTTGGAGATTGGTGGTTCAATCCCTGGCCACTGCAGAGAGTATGTCAAGGTGTCCCTGAGGAAGACGTCAAACCTCTAACTGCTCGCTGAGAGCTGTGTGGCAGCTACACTCACTGTTCCACCGGCCTTAGTCATGTGGCAAATAAAACCATTCTATTCAATTATATTCTAATGCTGAAAGCCTGGCAGCAGACATATGGTGTTGAGTTTACAAAATCATTAAAATGAGCTAATTAGCACATTGGGTCTAACCTCAGTGAAGTACATTGGCCTGTCATCAGTCATGCCTCCCTACAGAAAGGCAAACTAACAAAAACAGGTCCAGACCAATTTAAATTTTTCCCCCAAAAGCTTGACTCAACCACAGCCATTGTTTTATAGATACAATGCTGCAGCTCAGATTTAGCCTGGGTTTAGTGGCCAAGGCCCAAACAGCCAGATCAGTAAACAGATAGCAAACAGACAAAGCACAGGTTTCAACAAACTTAATCCAAATAGCAGCTTACATCAGTCCCAAACAGACCTGCAGCAGGCTCAAGACTCAGCAGATATGTAACACAGAGAAACCATCGTGCCCCAAAGCTCAGTCAACATTGACCAAATTGCTGCATTCATAATTGTGAGCCAGAAGGCAAAAACACTTGAGGCGAGAGTTCTTTGCTTCTGTTTTCCAGAGTATTCAGTTATTTGCAGCCCTAACAGTGTTGTGTTGCATCAGCATTTATTAATTCACAGAGAGAAGCAATGACCGAAAACTGCAATAATAAAGGTGAGACGAGAGTGATATATTAAAGAAAGAGTAGGAGGAAGGAAGGGGAGGGAAGCCAGAGCCAGTTTTATGGAGGGAAATGGAGCATAGAAGAGAGACAGCCAGGGAGAGATGAATATAAGGCCCCTGTGTCAACACTGTGTGTGTGTGTGTGTGTGTGTGTGTGTGTGTGTGTGTGTGTGTGTGTGTGTGTGTGTGTGTGTGTGTGTGTGTGTGTTTTAGACTCACTACTGTATGTTATAATT